>JTDE01014861.1:0-15098 GCA_014338405.1 Paragonimus skrjabini miyazakii | reverse complement strand
TTCCTTTCTGCACTTTTCCTGCGGCTTGTAGCATGTCAAAATATATGCTCCGATCCTACTACTGAATAGCAGTTGTATGAGTAGTATGTTACGATCGCTCAACTCCACTACAGTAATCTTCAGTTACTATTATTTACCCTCTGTTCTCCTGTGGCAACATGATTTGAAGCCACTGCGTCAGTATCAGGTACACCCTTAGTATGGTAGAGATGTTTTACATTGACAGCGTGAATGACAGCGACGATTCGGAAGCCGACAGAAAACAGCGGTCCGGATTATGTTCAATAAATCAACATGATACCGACAAAAATGATGTATGACATTGGAGATAGTGTGACAGACAATGAAAATGGGTCGACAGGCATAGTGGTTTCCGCCCATCGCATCTGTAGCGTCGGTGTGTCGATTGCGAATAGACGCCTGTCTAGCCTTCTGGTGCACTGCACGTTCCCTCATCTGTGTTGAAAGCCTCAACTGTTTTTTTGTCACACTCACCGAAGAACTACAGTCCAGTAGCTTGTATGCAGAATTCATTCTAACGACTTACGGAATTATTTGTCCACCGATCCAAAACTGGATCAGATACATTTGTTGGTAAGCATAAAGACCCTGGGCGACATGTAAATTCGGTAGCCTAGCAAGTGCTCTTGCCGAACATATTGTGGCTTAAAATTCGACCTTCCGCTGGCCATACGAAAAATTAGCGATTCAACCTTCATGTATGCTAATCGATTCTGATTAGTTATGCATGCAAAATGGTTATGTAAAACCTCATAATTTAAGTTTAAACGCCGGCTTGCGTGTAACAACATTTTAGACCAGCATAATGACGGTTATAAACTCGGTTATGATGAAATTATTTTATCTCACGTGTACAAAACGGTTCGATTTTACGTCCTCGTAGCAAATGCTAATCAGACAACATATTCGTGAAGTTAAGTATATGGGATAGCGGCCAGGATTCGTTGATTTTCACATTTCCTGGCTCTCATACGTGCTGTTGTGCTCTAGTATGTCATCTACCTAACTGAACGGTTCACACCGATGCTTTCGCACGTGTTGCTGGTGTTGTACCCTTCTATGTGGCTTGCATGTTCGACTAGACATTGCATTTCTGTGTACCCGTTGTCCTGCCTTTGTTTTCATCGGTTTGCACAAGGTCGTATGTCTTTTCCAAGCTGGATCCCTCAGCTGGCTAACTTTTACTGCTTGTTTCATAGTGCAGTCATAGAGCGTATTAAGCAGTTCCCTCGTTCTTCATATTGCAGCGTCCCCTCATTCCTTACACTTCTTCCAAGTCATGTGAATCGGTTGTCAAGTCGATCGGTCGAAACCATTGAACTTCAGGTCAACTCAGAGTAAACTTTCAACCGCAGCATCGTTGTTTATCTCGTTATCACGTCGCCATTGATGGATTGGTCAATGCATTGTCTTGATGCGGGATGTGCGAGTTCGCTACAGTGCGTGCCAGTGGCAACGGGGAAAATGAAAGTGCAAGCTCACTTCTATATCCGAATCGTAGATTTTGACTCACTCAGTTCTGTAGTATTGGATAGCATCAACTTGTCAACGGTTGCCAAATATCCTTTTGATGGTGTCGACTGTCATCACCAGACTTGTTGATTGTCTGGTTTCGGATGAGCTGTGTGAGTGAACTATGGGATGGGAGCTTTCGCTGAACCTGGATAAGTGTGTGCACGACTCAACGTACTCTTTCGAAGGGATTCGCTTGGACGGTAAGTACCCAGGTCTTAGGGTTCAAATCACTATTGTCTTCAAAATGACTATCCGATTTCAAATTGTTACTTGCGAAAGGAGCCGGCCATGCTATCAATTGAGAAGGACGTTGGCGTCTAATGCTCCCGTAGACCGGATACCCTCATACACAACGCTATCGTAGAACTGCATCTAGAGCTTTGCTTCCAGGGCTGGAGCTCTTGCTTAAACAATTATGTTAAGACGCTAATGATATGAGAAAAATAGAAAAGGCATCGTGTAAAGTGAGCAACGGGAAAAATGTAGACGAGGAAAGAAGAAAAAAATTACACTGATGCACAGACACTCATATTCTTCACCGCATCTGACAGCCCCTCCGTTACTGCCCCTCGGACTCCAGTCAACAACGCTCTGATGAAGCGAGCTTCAGTGTAAGTGCTTTCATATTCTTAGTCCACCACTCGCCAACATACCACGGCTTGGTTAGCAGTCACCTGACATAGGATATGAGCAAGTCAAGGAATTCTGTGAGGCGAGATCACTGTGTTCAGCAGTAGCCAGATTCCGTCCATCCTAAAAATACGTCATCATTGCCGACACGGCGTTTCCACCACTGCTATTACTTCGATGATATCGATGGCTGAAAAGGGAAATTCATTGAACGTCCTCCGTGCAGACGGACCAGCTTTCGGAGCGCACTATAATACCGCGGAGGGACTGGAATCATACCGACTCAAAGCAAAGTTATTACAGAACCCGAAAACAATGCGATATCCATAGCACTTGCCTACGGTTAATCGTAGTTAAATGACCGATCAGGAGACGGCAGATCAGTGACAGAGAAAATTACCCGTGCGCCAATGGAAGGCGATTAATGTCTCACCAAGCGGAACACGCTTAGTTCTAGGGCTTTAGCAATGGAGTTTGACCCCAATAGTCACCAAGTTATATAATAACTTACCAATGGAGAGGGAAATGAAACAATTGGGTCATTTCCAAGTTAACTACTTTGCCAAACTACTTGTTAGCAATATAACGTCTCTGCTCAACATTGGCGTTGTTGGATTCAAGCGCAAACTCTTTGAGAACTCCTACGGGGCAGTCGATTCCCTGGATCACTCATTTGATTCCGTATGAAACAATGAGACGGGTGTTTACCAAAGTCCAAATACGAAATTTACGAGCTGCCGGCATGGCTTCGTAGCTCAACTCGTAGAACGCTTGACGCATTTGGGCGTGCTGTCCCAGTCGCTAGTTCGAATCAACCCCACGCCCAGATTTTTCACATTCGGGCCTCCTCTGAATTAATCAACCTCCCGAATTCCCTATTGGTAGTACTGTAGTACTGAAACACAATATCTACTGCCCAGCCCGCTGGGTGCCATGCTATATGCACGCTAGCATTTAAGGCTCAGAATTCCTGTCCACAATAGCCCCAGTTTCCGCCCACGTTGTGTGCAGTTCTGTCCAGTTTGTGTGTGCCCGACGCCTTCTGTCGGGAGGGGGAAGGTTCCGCCCGCCATTCCTCGTCCGTTGATGCGATCTTGCCGGGCGATGGCTCGTGTTGTCCGCAATCTACCCACTGTGGCTTTTGATCACATTCTACGACCGTGCCGAGATATTCGTGCGCGTTTTGGGATAATCGTGCTCCCGATCTGCTCATCCATCCCATTTTGCCTGCCATGTTTCGTCCGTTGGTCCGATCTTGTCGAGCGATGGCTTGTCCGGTCGCCCATGTTGTCTCCGATCCGCTTGCTATGGGCTTTTGGACCTAAGCCCCCTCACGTTGAGGTATTCTGCCGAGAGTTGGAATAGTTACACCTCTGGTTTTATCATCCACCACAGTACGAATTGATTTGTTGCAGTAGAATGTGACGTGGAAACTAAGTCAGTCACCAGTAAATTAGATGAAGTATACACTTAGTATAGGTTCAGAAGTTCATACTTGTGAAGACAAGATTAGTCGCGGTTTCTCAAACCGAGGAGAGTGGGTGACTTGGGAAGCCGCACCCGAAACCTGTTTCGAAATAAACCTAACCCACAAAGCAGTGGCGCGAAGCACATAGTTCGCACCTTATTGGGGGCCAGTGACCAGTAGTTCGCTTCATACGCCCTTCGGACAGAGTTCATCCTGCATGGGGATGCAACAGAAACAGCGCGGTAGTTCCAGGATTCACCAAGGAAGGCGAGTCTGATGTGCTATATCTGCCTAGCCAGAAAGCCCAAGAGCAACGTGGCTCTTGTGACACCCGCTTTTTGTTGGTGGAGGCTCGTGACCAAATTTTTCGCATGCCCTACGTATTGAAGTCCAACTGTTCAAGGTATCTGGTGCACCTCTCTTACTCGTTGGGGTGAATGATTACTCTGATGACCCATACCCCTTTCTCGGAATTTAACCATGGTTGACTGAGACGGAAAAAGTCTGTACGCCATACGGATAGCACTCCAGGCTGATAGAACGCTGTCCAGGACCTCGTATCCTTTCATTTTTAACGTTCACCGATAACCCTTCATTTTCATTAATCGACTTGCCAGCGAAATGGCTTTGACGATTGTCCATTTGTCACACGTCAGTATCCAATGTTTGAGAAATTTCCACATATCGAAACTAAGACTGTCTCTGCGTATCTGTGACACGGCATAAAAACGCCAAACTGCCGTGACGTGAATACTTCGCAGTAATATTAGTTCTTGAATGTGTTTGCACCGTAGGAGGCGATGTTCCAAACTGAGCGGTGCAGAAGTTAGGAAAATGCTTTCTTCTGTCGAGATAAACCCAACCTCCACCGTATAGTGTATATAAATTACACTAGATTCAGAGTTTTAAGAAATGTTCCAGTTCCGTCAGCGGACACGATCTTAACGGAAGTTTGATTACGTGGAAACGTTTGCGCAGTATCAGACTTTAGGACGTATTAGAAGTTGAAAAGACACCTACCATGCAGTCTACATGAAAAGTCACCATTCTACGAGGTGGAGGAATTTTGACCTATCGTACACACTTTTATTGTGCGACCCGAGGCTCAAAAATATAATTGGTAGGATGCCGCGCCCTGATTTCGTGGCCCAGGGCGTTCTTATAGGCAGCTTATGAAGATGTGCTCATTGCTCTTCGATCTTCGTACCATAGCAACTGACCTCTAACTGCACGAACAGGTAGTTACATGCATAGAGACCTATCGTAGCTGTTCTTCTTAGGTTAGATCTCCGCGCATACAACAGTCGTGCTTCAAATGAACGATAATCCATGACAGATTAGGGCGCATTTTCAACAAAGGATGTGTGAACTGATTGCACCGAACGGAACACACAATATGAGTGCTTGTCAACGCGTCGGAAAAACCCTCATTATTACGTCTTATGCGCCAAAGAATGCAATTTTCCGGCGTGAACATATTCATTTCATATGTCGCAGAAATTTGGTTTCTTCTTCACGTAGTAAAGGTGTTAGATAGGTTGATCTGTACTATGAATCTAGATCCGATCGACGACCCATTCAATATACGTGTTCCACAGGAATACAAAAAATACAGGACGTACGGTCCTATAGGAGAGTCCAAGGATATCTAGAAACAGAAATTGGATAAGGTGAATTAAAACCTCTTTAACGCATCGTTCAAGACCACGCCAAAGCTTTACATCACGGTTTTGGTGTGAGAAAGAAGCAGCATTTACTACTAGTCTCTTTTAAAAGAATGCCATCCAAAGTGGTGTTATAATCAGATCGCGGTAATGTTAAAGTAGTCTTTATTGACATATTAAAATCGGACGATTTCCTATTGATTTTGAAATAATTTCACATGCTTTAATTCCACATAGTTCGCCTGACAGAACGTGCGTCCTGACCTCTTGAGCAATGAAAATTTTGAAAAATCTAACCGATTTTCTTGCTTACTAAGTTTAGACTGTTACCACTCATAATTTATGTCAATGACCTTCCATAAGTTATCCTCCGTAACTTCTTGCTGTTTGCGAATGATCTCAAAATCCAGAACCACCATAGTTACAGCATTCTTCAAGCTGGCAACATTGCCGCTTACTAGTGATCATAGGAATAGTGTTTCCCCATCAATAGCGACAAGTGTGCACGCATGCCGCTTGGTGGACATTGCGGAGACGTGTTCACAAAACACAATTCTTAGAAAGCTCTAACGGCTGCCAAAGTGAATCTAGGAATTCGGTTGTTGTGCAACTTGTCCTCATCTTTTCCAAGACGACCCAAAATTTTACGCAAATCCGGTGATTAAATTCTTCGACATTTACACGGTTTTCTGCAACCTCTGCAAAGATATGACTTGTATCGGATTTCTTCTCATCCTGTGCAGTACAGAACTCTGGGATTGTTTCTGCACTGAGGAATAAGTATCTTCTACGTCTCATCCATATAATAGATTTGTGTTCAGTTTGTGAAACCCTCATGATTTTGACAAACGGTTAGCATGTATTTGATTCCCACACGCAGTTCCTCACACGTACGTGCTTCCTGTCCACATCCTTCTACAATGTGCGCACCATCTGACATTGCGATTGTGGATGCACTACAGTGACGTATAAATTGCTAAGTCACTCAGCGACCGACCGGCTGCTGATCGACGGGACGTTTTCCAATCTGACTCACTCTTGACACCAGCTATTCGTTAGTTCCATCTCCAACGTGATCTTCAGTCATCGTAGGTTGTTAGTCTGCTCACATGGGGCCACTTTGTAAATGGACTTGGTTACAAGTTAGTTTGCACACCAGTTGAACTCACTGTCCGCTAATTCTCGAGATATACTGTTTCGAACCCGAGGTTGTAGTCTGTGAAAATTGACAGCTAAAGCACATCCTTTTTCGGAGGTGTTCGGTCCCTCGTATGCCGGGTCACTAGCGAGACAGGACGGTTGTTCCGGTGGATGGGTTCTGAAGTAACCATAAGAAATTTGTTCACTCGAATCCTTACAAATAATCTCCACTAGATGATGTCAAACAAGATACTAATAGATCAAAAAGCGTTGGTTTGAGTGCGAGCATAATGATCCGTTTAAAGTATATTTCAATGAGACTGTTAATTTGAACAAATGAGCCACAGGCTTTTAAGATATTTTCACAGGATTAAGTTCTTACAATATTTGGCGGACAATCTTTCATTAGACCCAATGTCATTAGCTCAGTCGTGTCTAAAGAAAATGAATTTGATTACGAGCAATAAAACATTGTGTTAGATTTATCAACCGTTCCATGGTTTAGCCGCCTTTGTTTGTCAACAGAACTAGGGGGGTGGCAAAAAGGAATTCGACAATCATGGCCTTCTTGTTACGCCCCAGTTCTTTAACCTGCCTAATCAATTTTTTATTTTAATCAATGAGGTAAGTGTCCTTACTTTTCAAACGGTTGGTTACAACTTACGATTTTTATTTTTTCAACAAATTGAACGCCTGGAATGTGAACCTGAAAAGAGTAAGTGATACTGTCGGTTGACTACTCCCCGTGCTCCTCATGTAAAATTCGCTTAGATACGACCGAATTTTCCACTTTCACCTCTTAGTTTTGCTTATCCGTAAAATGTGCCGTAGTTTCACCTAGGCATGGTAACAACTGGATCGATCATAACCCGAGGATCCATGGTCAAAAGAGTAAACAGAAACTTCGATTTGAAGCCGATCTCAATGGGTTGGGGAAACATAGTGTAGCGAAAAGGCGTCCAATAAAGCACAATCTTTATTGTCCAACTCGCTAGTTCATATGCTTCGCGCACGCTCGCGTTTATGAGTCAGCATTCCAGTCCACAACACCCCCAGGTTTCCGTTCACGCGTCGTGTGCACTTCTACCCGGTTTAGGTGTGTGATTGGCGCCTTCTACCCGGGGGCTTCCTGCCTGCTATTCTTCGTCCGTTGATCCGATTTCCTTGAGCGATAGCTTGTCCGATCGCTCGTGCTGTCCTCCGTCTGTCTCCTGTAGGCTTTGAATGTACTCTACAGCCGTGTCGATATATTCCTGAGAATGTTGGAATAATCACGCCTTCAATTTGGTCATTCATTCTACTTCGGCTGCCACGTCTCGCCCGTTGGTCCGATCCGGTCGAGCGATGACTCATCCGGCAGCCCACGCCGTTCTCCATCCGCTCACCGTGGGTTTTTGAACGCGCCTCCCCCCTGTGTTGGGTTATTCCGCCGAGAGTTGGAATACTCGCACTTTTTGTCTGACAGTCCCCCACAATAGGTCCGACGTTCCCTTCAGCCTGTCAATGCACATCATTAAGTCGGACAGTCGTTCGATTCGATCAGTTGGCTGGACTGGTAACTAGTCGTCTAATACGGAACCACTGTGACCACGACTAAGCGAAAACTGAGTGTGTAACGTTAAAAGTTTTTAACGAAGACCGACGTTGTCGAAAGCGCCTTTAGAATCTTGTAAACCTAAGGCTTCCGACACCACAGAATCTAGTCAGTCGAACGGACGATTTGAACATGACAACGAAATAGAAGAGACCAAAGTTGCGCCTTCGTATTCCCCGTGATCATCGGTGCACTCGTAAACCTCGCAATCGGATAGTGTACTAACAAAGACGGGAAAACTGACAGGGAGATTAGTCACTTAAACACTCAACAGTCGACGGCTTAATTTGAGTTAATCCATTCGAACCGATGGGAATATCGGTCCTTTACAACAACACAACACATCAGTCCCAAAACAAGGAAAAGGTGAATTACGAAAGCAGCTGTGAACGGCTCCAACTATGAGCAACGCCGGTACCGATACCACCAATAAATTTCCCTCACCACTGTTTGGCACGGCTCCTCACTAAAAATACGCTATGCTCCGCACAAGATACATTTATGGCGCATTCCTTATGTGCAACGCTTCCCATTCGAAGACAGTTAAATTCATCGTCGACATTATAGCTGTATCATTCAATGTTCTTCATGTGTACAGCTTTGATTCGCCTAGTAATAACATCCTCTACCTGGATCTGTCTTTTTAATGTGAGAATTCCGGTTAGACCCGATTGTTCCAGTTATGTCTACTACGTATTACAAAGTTGATTTAGCAAAATCATCGTTGAAGTGGCTCTACATCAAATCAAAACCAAGGCTGAGTTGCGAATAGAACCCACTGGGGTATTGTAGTGGTGTGTATAATCAATATTCGATCTTATCGGTCACTATATTTGACGGCCAATTGTGATCTCGTTGGATAACGTGCTATTTGTCTAGTGTCTGTAATGATGATTTCTGATCCAACGTGTGTTAGTCTTTCCGCTTGTGCTAACTGGATGAGTGGTGTCGGTCGTCGTGTCTAATCGTACCGATCGATGAACACCGTCATTCGATCGCCATATATCGCATAATCATTAGTGAGTATGTTCGGCTTTGTAGATTGGCCGGAGTCTGCGTCAGTTTGAGCCAATAATCAGCTTCCGTTGCAGAAGAAGGGCACACCCATGAAACGTTTGCTTAGCAGCAAATGAATTTGGAGGAAGATGTGAATACAACTGGAAGGTGAGACAGATAGATAGTCTTAGACCGAACTACAGAAAAACCGATAGTACGTACAAAGATTATACATGTAAGAAACCTTTCAAACCCCATTAGTTTCATTATATAATAGCCTGATATAAGAGAATGTAGCCGAGGACTTCTGATTTGAAATGTTAATCACGGAACATGAATCAAGTCAGTGAAGTTAAAGGGAAGTTACGGTCACATCACACCATCCAGTAAGGAGTTAACGGAAATGATAGTCAAATGGGTTAATCAAATTAAGTAGGTTAATCAAATCCATTCAGAAACTCCTGGTTCAGCAACATGTAGCCTATAAGGGTGGTGTAACTAAGTGCGTTGGACCACAGATGATCTTAGCATATCGTTTCTTCGTGTAGGTGAATCGAAAAAAGCGGTCTCAGTGAATACAAGTCGATGCATTCTATGGAGATAACGATTTCAATCAAAACTGGTGAAAGGAAAGTTCGACTTTAATTTTAAAATGTATACCTGTACGATACGTAGTTCACTTTATTCGCTGCGCGTATAAGGAGTGAAATAGATAAGGAAAAGTCGGAAATATCAATAATCAACTAAGTCTACTGTCGCCGCACACTACCCAGCAGTGTTAGTAAGTAGCATCGTAAGATACGAAAATAAACACGACTCTGCGTTTGAAAACAGCTATAGACAAATGGTCTCGTACGTTTATACTGACATCTTTTTACATATCCCATGCCCTTGAACAGCAATAAATAAACACCCTGGTTAGGTCTACTGCAGACACAACACCCAGGCCAATCAACAACAGTGCAAGGAAGCACAACATGGGAAAAGTGAAATGGTCGGAAGAAAAACAACTGCGCAAATTATGTATACATTGCGGTCTAAACGATACGCCACTTTGATCACTTTGGGGGATTACTATTTTGTGACAAAATGTAAGTCAAGAGTTCATCAAAGGTTTGGAAATCAGTGCTGTTATCCGAGGATTTCAAACGCCATGAAGGTGGAAAAGCAGAAGCGAACCGACTGTTCAACTCCTGCATTGTTTTAGCCCCTGAAAGACGCCATACAATGAACACTCCACCACCAAGCGCCCCAACGGTGAACACAGTGGCCCAGCCAAGAGCGCGAGCCGCTAATCGAACACCAGGTTCGTGTCGTATGAATTTCCCAGAGCGTTCGACAACAGTAGGCTGGAAACCCTATTTGAAAAGGTTGAAAAAAATAACTCAAACAACCTACGTCAAAACCCGGTTGTTTTCAAAAAGTCATCGGTTTAAGCGACAAGTCAAAATCCATCAGCTTATAAAACGTTGACGTAATAAACAAAGCAGAGTTCGGCCTCCGGTATACAAATCACAAGGTAATCGATACTATATGACATGCAAGAGTAAATGTGGGCCGGACACTACAAGGCTGATCAAGTCTAGCCGGAAATACTCGTAACAATTGAGATCGAACCACGTGATTGCAAATCCGGGCGTTACCATTCAGATGTGAAATAAACAAACCTTAGTAGTTTTGTAAGAGGTACAACATTGAATGGATCACCTAAGATGTGCACAACGCAAACCTGATCTCGGAATGCGCTAACCTGCAGCGCCCAAACACATGTTGTAGAACAGTCGTCAACAAACGAATCAGAGTATAGACAAAATACACGCAAGACACCAAACGCTCATTCATATGGAATGGTAATGGGAACCAGTCAAGTGAATCGGACTCGAGCTCCATCTTTCACTGTCGTCGCTAGAAAGCCGTTGCCTGCTGCGTTCTTAGATGCACCTGCAACATGCTTCAGAGTTTACGGTTAGAGTGAAAATCTGCAACCCGAGTAGGCCACCAGTTTTCCCTAAGTTGTCCCCATCCCAAAAACCTACAGCTAGTGACTTTCTCTTTTCCCGCTTCAATGAAAACATTCTGCCAGCTTTTTCTTCAATCATCAAGAACATACGCGGATATAAATAAGCCCAGTCAACCTGCGTTTTTCAAGGAATCCCACGAAGGGTACATTTGTCACCGAAATCTGTATAACACCGTCATATCTCAAGTTTACAGTTTTCTCAAGTAAAACAACCATACTTTTTTGGTAACAACCCTAGCGTAACGTTTATCAAGAAGTACTTCGTCTCTCTATATGGTAGCAGTACGGAGAGGATATCAAGATAATCGTCGGAACGGCCAAATAAGTAAACTTCCTCAAACCTGTTACTAGGTGTACCACGGTTTGCCTTTCGACATTCTACAATATTTTTTTACGAACACGCAATTAGTTAACAAACATTGCGAATATCAACAAACGGCGCTGATTTTAATGCAGTGGTACACTCAAATAGAATTCAAGAGGTATACAGAGATTATGAAACCCATTTTGTCGCAGTTGTTCAGTATATAATCTACCTTTTATAAACAAAGTACTCACGCAAATCAGTCTCCAAAGTAAACGTCGAACATTACGACAGAGAACAATGAAAAACTTCATAACTTGTTTCATTCTCACGTAATGATAAAAAACTTGTCTTGTAGAATTGAAATCAAAACGGGTTTTAACAACATTACAAACATAGCTCCAAAGCAGTTAGTTGAGTTCGTCAAACGATCAGTACTTCCTAAATCCGGCTATCACACATACAACATGTGAGATCTAGGATCACTAAAATTGAACCTATTATGCCTGCGATGTGTCCAAATTATTGTTTGTGCGGTAAGTCTTGATCCAGAATTCAAACCGATTTAGGGTACGATACAACAAAGAGAACATTTCAGGTCAGGTTTGTATGACAAGTGATGCCGGGCATCACTCTGGATGTGCATGTGTACCTTCATGAAGTCCGTCGGTTCTAATTTTCGAGCCATGAGAACAGTGGAAGCGAATCCGGAGAGTGCAGACAGACCGGCCGCACCGAGGATAAGGGCAAAACCTAAACAAATACAGTGGGAAAACAAAGACAACCGACCTTTCCAACTAGGACCACGAGCACCTTCCTCGTGTTCGGACATTCGAAGACCGAAAAACAGCTAGATGTGATGAAAATGTCGTGAAGTCGCCAAAATCGCTGGAGTAGGTCTGAAAGACAAATCAGATGGAAAACACAGACAAGTTTCAACTGGCTTAGTGGAAGAAAGAGTGTACGAATATTGGTGGAGAGCAGAACAGCAATTTGTCCCTAATGAATGGCAGAAATAACTGAAGCAGAAACAAGAATGGTGAGGAATGCCTACCGTGCAACACACGATCATATCGCAGAACACCTTGTTATAAACTTTACACCACTAAATTTACAACCACCCGTTCACGTATGTCAAGAATTGTGATGAACATGGTGAATCCAATTCCTAAACAACTGGTCGATCTTTATCGAAAGATGCGGTTAAATGTTCAGTCATTATCGCCATCACACACATCAACTGATAACTAGTCAGCAATATCGCCATAAAAAGCACACGTCCGATATGGAACGGTTAAAAGAGAGGAAATCACGAACGGATTTGAGCAGTAATATGATTTGAGCACAACTTCAACCAACATTTAGAGGAAGATCAGAACGCTTGAGTTTGCAGTCAAGCCAAAAGTCAACCAGCACTAATCGAAATTTCATAAAACGTTTCTTTCTCAGGATCGAACTGAACGGAGTAGTGGGTACCTCGCCACTGAAACGGTACATCCATATTACAGGTTTTAAAAACTAAGACAGCTAGTAGGCTATTCATAATGATACAGCTTAATTGTGTGGTCTGATGAGAGTAGTAAGTGTGGAGTGACTCTAGAGGCGCAGATAAAAAGAACACAATTATTCTGACATTCCTAATCAGGATCCATCCGGAAAAGTAGAAAATCATAAGCGAAGGGGCTAATTCAGTACACGTTGAGGTTAAACAAATGCAACGCTCCAGAACCTTCCACATGTTTATCTTTTTGCAGACCAGGTTGAATGAGCAGTCGGTCACGGCAGTAAAACGCCGTGTATTCAGGTGACCGCACCCACTTGAAAATTTGCAGTATGAAGAGTGTCAACAATAAACCAGAACCAACAGCAACAGAATGACTTGTGCATTGTAATCCGTAGAGTGGGCATGAGTGATAGACAGGTAGAAATGTTGATCCCAAGTGAACGCGAGGGCCAGGATCGACCATGGTACTTAACGGCCATCAAAAGAGAGTGGACACTTTAACCAAGTAAACCAGCAGAAAAGAGTGCAAATAAGCGCAAACAAAGTGAGGGAAATAAATGATCAATTACATGATACATGACATGTACGCGTAGCTGTAACAACCGTTTACTGCATTCACGTCACAAAGATGTATAGCTGTGACACAACATATGAACAAGCAACCGCTACATTGATTTTGATATGAGCTCCAAATGTGCTGGATGGAAAGTGTCACAAACGGTTCGAGACGAAATTATCTTAGTTGGGACGCGCATCACGGCGCTCACCGAAAGGTCAAACAAGTGCACCAGACGGGACATATGCATGGACCGAACAACCCTGGAACATATCACGGGGTGACCAACACAGTGGTCCCTCAAGGCCGAAGCCAAGTCAATGAGGCCAGCTGCTGTGTTGATTTCATATATAATGCCCTATTGACAATATACAAAGAACTATTGTCGTGCCTCATTGCTGAATCTTTTGCAATCATTCGGGATAGCTTGGGGTCGTATTAACCAGCGTTACAACAGAAAGTCTTCGCGAAACCCCAAAGGTGTGATCGAACGCAAGTGGCGTTCAACTTATGTTAATCAAGGCTACCATTTATCCGTGCTATGTGACTAAATAGGTAAGATTTAACGGATCATCAGCTGGAAACTACGTGAAGGTTTGATAGGGTCTAGATGCTAGTTCTAAGAAAACCGGCGTCAAATTGTTGTTTCCATAGCGAACAAATCTGCGAATAACCAGACACTGTTTACTCGTAGTAAGATGAATCAATAACATGACTGAAAACCATATCCCACTCACGCTATATTAACGGTGACTTAACACTACGGAAACATGTCAGAAATTAATTAGCCAGTCATTATGGCACAATGATTATTCCGATAGAAGTTGATCCGAAAACAGATAAAGGAACTCCGTTCAAGAAAGGAACACATAGAGAGACCACAATCATCATATTTCATAACTCGGCCTTGTTTGCAAAATGTAATCAGTTTGAAATTGAGTGGATGGGTTTTGACACAGAGCTCTTGTGTACCACGTTCTATAACTAAGCACTTTTATCATCAAAATGGAGCTTGATTTTCTTTTCTTGTGTATGTATGGCATCTGGGCATCAATATAAATCAATAATGTACGCCCGTCGACCACGATGAATGTGGGGCGAATAATTGAACAGAGCAGCCACTGGGCGAGGATTCTTCAAGCAAATTCGGCCGACGTCATGCACCACAAAAACATGCAGTAACCACTGCAATGAAATGTTACGGTTACCTCACCTACAAGCAAACAAACAGTATGTCACCTTCTAGCCACAAAGGAATGCATAAAGTCGTAACTTGGACTCAATTAGCCGCAACGATAGCAAAGAGGGTACAACATAAGTGGGCACCGTAACTTTTGACCCGATGATCAAATGTACGCGAGAAAAACAACAAATGCCATCAGCCACAACGGAGGATAACACCAAATGAATTCAAATCCCATAGCACCGCAGGTGAACAGTTCGGTGTCAGCCAATTAGCTTCCGGGGCTCCTGATCTCTCTAGCGTTTCGAAAATAAACTCCCGAAACCGAATTGAGTAGCGTTGTCACAGTCAGGTCTATTTGTGACTATCGATAACTTCATCACCATCATCATAGACAGCAATACATCAGTGGTTCACACTGATGCTTAACTGCCACACAACCATGAAGAAGAAGAAACAAACCCTGTTTAGGAAGAGAGAAGAAAAAAGAGGGAGGGGAGGGG
>JTDE01014860.1:0-15158 GCA_014338405.1 Paragonimus skrjabini miyazakii | reverse complement strand
CAGTTACACTTGACGAGCCTAGCCTTAATAAAATCGAGGACTCATTGTGGTTAATGGTCTCTATAGGTTCTCGCAACCTACTTGTTGGATGTATTTACTGACCGCCTAATGCTACTAGCAGTGACTTGACTGATCTTGAAGAGGTGATAAGTCATGTATCAAATATACCTTGCGAATACAAACTGATAGGTGGTGACTTTAACATGCCAAATATCTCCTGCACCTCATTCACAACTCCTGCAAAGCAGGCTGATTTTCTTTCATGCAGTCAGCTGAATGGATGGAACCAACATGTCTTAGCGCCCGCCAGACAGAAACATATTTTGGATTTAATATTCACTACAGGCATCTCGTCTGTAGGGATATCCATCTTGGAACAACTTCCAGGAAGTGACCATAATATCGTTAAGTGTCAGGTTGACTTCAGTACAGTTATCAAACCCACAGTTATACTCTACCGTCCGATCAAATACATCGATTGGAGTACCTTCTCCTCCTTACTAAGATCCTTAAATTGGAATGCATCCTTTCTTACATCGGACCCAAAAGTAGCAACCGAGGAATTTATTAACCACTTCCAATTTTGAATCGATATTCTGGCCCCCATAAAGTCAAAACGCGTTGATTTTTATGTACAAGATAGAATCTTAACTGCAAAAGAGACTGGCAAACTAAAATCACTTAAGTCGAAAGACAGGAGAACACTGGACCGCTCCCTAGTAACGCAAATGAGCAGTATATTTGAACACAGAATATGGAACAAAACTGCGTTATGAAAACGAAGAAAAGCTCGCGCTTGGCAGTGAGCAAAGAAGCATGAGACTAATGCAACTGGTTTGACGGAGAAATTCCATGAGGGACCCTCCTATAAAAGTTATCACTCTCAAAGATAATACGGTTGTTGATGACCCATTTAAAATATGTGAACTCTCTAACTTACATTTTGCTGCTGTGCTTGGCGTAGAGAGCACAGTATTACCTGTTATTCCGTTGAAAACAACAAAAGCTCCGTGCAGTATTTCGATTGATATTAGAAGTATCCGCTCACAGCTGGCTGCCGTTGAACCCACAATCCGCCCTGGACCAGATGGTATCCAACCAGTCGTTATCAAGCAAGAAGGTGAGGATGTACCCATTCTCTTGCTAAATTTGTTTACGCTATCACTTCTATCCAGCACTTTTCCTCCCCAGTGGAAAAAGTCAATCATAATGCCCCGCTACAAAAGTGGCCCAAGACAGGAAGTTAGTAACTATCGTCCAACAGATCATGCACCAATCTGCTCGAAATGTCTGAAAGGATAGTAAAAGCGCCCATTGTCGAATTATTAAGGTCACAAACATTATAAACCTTTCGCAGCACGGTTTCTTTAGTAAACGCCCTTGCATGACATGTCAATTGGAATTTTTAAACCATGTATCGGTATCTGCCGATGCAGGGAATTCAGTCATTATCATACTCCTAGACATGCGAAAAGCCTTTGATCGTGTGTCCCACAAGCGCCTGTTAATCAAAATAGCTTCCCTTGGAATACAAGAACTTTTGTACAGCTGGATTTCTTCATATCTTGAAGGCCGAACCCAAACTGTCAAAATCGGAGAGCACTGCTCAATGCCAAAACCAGTGGCTAGTGGGATGATTCAAGGAAGCGTTCTGGGACCACTGCTTTTTCTCTGGTATATAAATGACGTATGCGATGTTATTAAGCATTGCAAACCCCTTCTTTTTGCTGACAACATCAAAATCGTTTACACATTTCGCCAGCCCAGCAACCTCGCCTCCTGTCTACAAAATATACGACATAACCTAGCATCATTGGAGTCGTGGTGCAAAACATGGCTCATGGCGTTCTCAGCAAACAAGTCGAACATTATCACTTATGGTTGCCATATACCCAATGGGTCTGTCTAACTAGACGGTCATCACATTGACACCGCCACATCCATTTGAGATCTAGGAATTTGGTATTCAAACTTTCTCAATTTCTCTGAACAAGTACGTTATCAGGTGGCAAAAACTAAAGGGACAATAAGCTGTATCAAAAGATATTCGATTTACCGGACGCGAGGCTTGCTGTTTACAAAATGTGTGCATGACCTTAACTTGAGTATTGCACCTTCATTTATTGCCACCTACGCAAACCCGATAAGCTTGTCTTAGAAAATCTCCAACGCTCATTTACCGGAAGCTTAATAGGATATTCATCGTCACTCACCTATAGTGAACGTTGTCAAACACTCGGCATTGATCCACTTTGGTTACGAAGGCTAATGTTGAATCTTACACTTCTGTATAAACTGATACACTCGAGCGCCATCACCACAGCGTTCGCCGTTCATTTCCAACACAACTGTTCATATGGTCTACGAAATAAGGGTTCCACTTTGCTAACTCTGTTAGCTCGCACAAAGATACGAGCCTACTTTTCTTTATTGTGAAATATTCCTATATTTGGAATAGACTTCCGAATGAAACCAGAGCCAGTAACAGCACTCAGCATTTTATAAAGGGCCTGGACGGTTTCCTTACATCATCAAGCATAATATCAATCTTTAAACTTTGTATATCTTCTGATGACCTTTTTGAATGTGGTCCAGATAACGTTTAGCCGTCAGCAGAATAAACGTATGTACCCATCTTTACTATCAGAGTCCCATTTGAAACAGCTTGCCTGTAACTGTTTACTCTTTATCCACCGATTACTCACACCCCATCTAGCATCCGGTTTTTTACACACTCACGAAACCACATTATGTTATTCATGTGCGTCACTTATATAGAGTTGTACTTAAACCAAAACAAAAACAAAATAGGACTATATCACATACGCACTTTTCTACATATACATATGCACATTCGTAATAACCTGTTCACCTTGGCAATCAATCAGGCCATAACTAATGATAGCCACTATTGAGTGTTTACTTGGCCAACCTACAAAAACTATCCACAGAAAACTGTTTTTTTAAATCTCCCTCGTTCACATTATATAATATCATTATAACCTAAATTCACATCGTGCGTTTTCTCCCCTGCCTCAAACCCTCCCCATTAACCATTAGTATCTGTTGCGTACTATGAAGTATTTATTATACTTTAAACATTTACCCTACAAAGCAAACTGTCGTCAAAAATACAAAATAAACCAATTGAAACCTCAATTCATATCGTGTTGTCTTTCCTGCCTCGTAACCTTTCTCGTTAACCACCTAGTGATCAATATATACTATGAAATATAGATCCTTGCGTAATCATTAACCCGATAAAACAAACTGACGTCAAAACTTCGGACAGAGTTTGAAGTATCACGTGATAATCAGTCTAGAAATAGCTGCTTGTTACCCAATTATCGCAGACTACCATAACAACAATTTGCCAATATTATATACTTTATTGGAAAGACACAAAAAAGTTAATTCCGCGTAAAGTTTTTGTCAAAAAATATAACATTTACATTAGTTTTCATATTACATTTGATTACCTCACATTTTCCCATTTGACACACGACAATGCGCTCCTTTTTTATTCCTACGGGCATCCATAATGCAAGGAAAATTTTCGCGATGAATGGGCGATCAAAACCCCGTATTGGCCGAGCGATTAGTGTGATTTTCAACTTTCCAACGTTTTCCTGCAGTCAACGCTGTCCCGCGCTGGAGTCTGCTCAATTCTTCGCCGGATTTTGGAACTTCCCGTCCTCCTTCGTCCAAACTGAATTATTTCAACATTTTTCCGATCGAAGTTTCGTCAAATAGCGGCGACATCCCCACGTGACCTTGAAATATTTGAAACGTCGTCTTTACCCAACCTTGTGGAAGATAAATTAATGTAACATCTATTTTTTGAACAATCTGTGGAACAGACGAACTATCTTCTTTCCTTATTTGTAAATCGAACGTTGCAGTCTGTAACTATTTACCCTCTAATTACGTCTTTATTTGTCAACAGGCTTCATAATTGTCTTGTTTTACATCCATCTGTTGCTTTGTACCACATGATCGCGCACACCCGAGCGTGTTTCTCACAAATTCGTTCAGAAAATATATATCATTATTCGTTCGATTGGAAAGGTGGACAACATCGCTTTGCGCATGGATGGCCCATTTCGGCTTGATGCACAGCCAATTACACAACAAATAATTGAGAAATTTCCTAACACTTCGGCTGACGGTTTGGAAATCACATATGAGCCTACGATAAACAGCGTAAGTGTGCAACTTACTCTTTTTCATTGTCTGCCGTAGCCATACGGTGAAGAGAACGTCCGCAAAAATTGTCTTTCGACGAACATGACGGACAAATTTTGCTCACTCAAATGCTTACGTACGGCATCACTTACTGAAAAGTAGCACAACAGGATTTTTTAGCGGAACACCATATGGGCTGCCCTCATTTGCGCAGTCATCTTATCCATAACAGACGTTTTCACCGCGATTTGCTCGCCCATCATTTCCTGAAAAATTTCGAACAGTCTACGTAGTGAAACATACTTCTCACTACGAACGTACCCGTACATCACGTGTCAGCCGCACCCCTTACCATCTGTTACGAGGGAGTGATATAACTTCCAGCATCGCAAGTATGAGGAAATACACAATGACATGACTTGTACCTGTTTATCCCGTGAGTGGCGTTTACATTCACCACATGCGGGAAACGTCAGAATAGTTCGATCTGAGTTCGCTGTGCAGGGCAGATATGCGTATATCTGTTGCTTTTATCCCTCATGGTGCGCCCCACACCTATCGCACTAATCACCGACAACACCCCATCAAGGCTCTCTAACGTTCCGTGATCAATCTTGCGTAACAAACTCGCTGGACATTGCAGGCTTTAACATGCGGTGGATACTTCCGGCATCCGCGGTTGTGAAAAACTTCCCGTAAGTATCCACCACATACTACTTGATGTCAGCAGTTGATGTATTACATTGAAACAGATTCCTGCATTCGTTCAATCCACTGACGGTGAGTCCACGATTCGTAGGATGGGACTTATATGGTAGGCGACTGTGGGGCTGGTTGTGCTCCAACTCGAAAGAGCTCACAACCATACACGCATCTCGTCGGACCACATGTAAGCGTGGTCTGTACCATGTGTCGCGAGAACTGGTTTGAAACTAACAACAGCTAACTCACTAGACATGCCGTACACCTCTGTATACACTTCTACGCCTTTTGTACTTCGTACAACGACAATAAATCTGCACGGTTTTCAGGAAACCATGTCACCTTACTTTGTCGTACTTCAAAGAATTTCTCGCTCTGCGAATCGTCCCACGAACGTAAACAACGCACACCTCATCCATGTACCTCTGAGGTCATTCCTGGGATTGCGAGAAAAAGTGAAATTCACGATTCTCAAACATCGCCTTGAAAGTCGCAATATAGTCCAAGTCCCGAAATTTAAAAGTATGCAAATTGAAACAAAATAATCAACAAATGAAGAAAATTAAAAATGAATTGAAAATAACCCAAGCATCCTTGTGTTAACATTGCCACATGCAAACGACCGCAACAACAGCAGTCACCAAATTTCGAAAAACAATTAGGATAAGGTCATTTTCAATTAGCGGTCGGTTAATACCAACAGATATGAGTTCACGACGCCGATTTCAACAATTTCAATATCTGCACCAGATACCAAGCTGATAAAACGATTGTTTCCGGCAAAATAATTTCCTCAAACACGACAGTTAAGGAACTCACGGTCTACGATTAGCATTCAATTTTCTAAGGTTAGTTTCGCGTGTGATAAATGAGCAAGTGTGATTGAAGTTGACATGTTGTAAGTTAGGACGATTTCTCCTCTCATCTGTTGAAAGTCTAGGTTAATCAAGGTCACACTGAAGTCTGCTGCCATAACCAATGTATCGAAATTCCCCCATTTGCTTTGTAGTCCTGTGTCAAGTTAGTCCAAGCAATAAACACCCTCACAGAGATAAGGTGACCAGGCATGAATACTCAATCCTAGCACTGGGCGGACTACGGTGGAATAGAGGGGAGCACATATTCCTAGGTTGAGGCGGCCCAAGCTACAGTTGATGTATTTAAAGACGCTGGTAGCCATTTTGTGCCATCATTCTGCAACTAATGGAGGGATTAAGATCTTCGGTGACAATAGACTTCAAATGTGTTTCCTATTACATAAAAGTTGACATTGTCAAGGTGATATGATATCTCGCTGTTGTGACGAAGCCTCAAGACGAGGCACTTCACCGCATTCTGTGATAATTCGTTTAACCAACACCCGTTGCAAAGTGTTTCGAGAACTTATTTTAGACTGGATACAGCTGTTTGGTCTCAAGTGACTCTCCAAAGCTTCACATCGTCTGTGAAAATCAAAACGCTTGGAAATAAAGGTGATCCTATTTTATTGACGTATAGAACGACGAGCAACAGCATTGAAAGTAACGGTCGTGGCACCCCACAAAGAGCTGTTCGAGTTGTTAATTGCTGCTAGTTAGGAAAGAGAAGGTGCGTCCACTTAGATACGCCCCAACCACCGTAGCAGTTTCTTTCCGCTTCCGCATCACTGCAGTTCGAAAACCATCATGCTGTGGTCTACTCTACGGAGGGATTTTAAGATGTCCAGCGGAATAATTTTCACTCGATCTCCAAAATCAGCTGCTTTAATCCACTGCTAATGGACGGTTCTTGGTTAGTAACGCACAAGTAGCTCTGCCCCGAACCATACCGTTGACTGTGATTATGCCGTGTTTGCGGAAGTGTTGGCGTATAGCGTCGTCTATCACGTTTTCTTTTCCTCTGAACAGACATTGGAGAAAGTAACGAGTCTGCAGTTGTAGACCACTTTACGCGCACCGCCCTTGTACAGTGGCATTACTTTACATCTCCCGGTCAGTGAGAATTTTGCCCTCCTCGAAAGAGGCACTGTCCAGAAATGTATTTCAAAACGCATAAGCAGCGACCTTCGTCGTCTTCTGTCCGTTATTAATCAGAACATAATCTGTAGCTGAGTCTTAAATGCCTGGTTTTATCAGTGTTTCTAGACGATAATTTATAAAACCACTTGAGGTTTTATCTTAACTGGGATACATGACAGAACTGAAATTCAAACTTGTCGGTACAAACAGCTTCGACGCACTTGTTTCGTATATTCTCGTATTAACCGCAAACTTCCAGATTCTGGCTTAGCATGAGCTACATCCAGGAATAAACCTTTTCACAAATACGTTTTATCGCATATCTATAGATACCACGGCCAACTTATTACTTTTATTGTTCCTTGACGGAACGAATAACTTGATCGCCATGTCAATACTGGCATTGATTTAGTGCCAAAATACTTCTACGGAGGGTGAGGACGGTACGTTTTGAAGGATTGTTAGAAATTGTTTTTTTATACTTTCGTGATCCTATCTCAGGTAACGCGTAATCCTTTGGGATTGACTACCACTTAAGAACATATCTAAATGAACCCGTACGGAATCGCAGCGTGGGCACTGCAGTCCACAGTTATTTCGGTGTCGCGGTCTTCTACTGAACCAGACTCATTAGGGAAGCCTAGGTCTAAACTAGACAATGCATAACTCTGGCGCCATCTGGAACGTTCAAAACTTTTAATTTGGTATCGGAGTGAATAAAATCGTCTAGTATTAAAATATTACCTGAAGCTCATTTGGTGGCTCTTTGTAAAGTGGCAGCCAGGTTGTCTTTCGACGCCGCTACTCGCGGACGGGCGTTATATAATGGCAACAGTAAGAGGCTTATTATAACAAGGGCGGATGCGTAACCAAATGAACTGGAGTACGAAGTGAAATAGTGGATCGTTTAACTCTATGAGGCAAATATGATCAGACAGATATAGTGCAACTCCGCCATCCCGCTTATCGATTCTATCCTTCTTCAAAACACTCATGTTCGGTAGGTACACCTCCACTTCTCTTACATCTGACCGGAAGCATGTCCCTTCGAACGAAACAATGTTGAATTTCTTTTCCTTATGAAGCAACATCATCCCGGGAGCTTATTCTCAAACTGGGTATACAGGCGTTTTTACAGCTTCAATTACAATGGTTGGCCACAGATGCCTGAAGTGTCACTAACAACCGTCTGACTGATTTCTTGTGCATTCCGAAGTATATAACTTGCATTATACCCTCACTTCAAAGTATCACAGAATTAAACTGGTGGCACAGAATTAGTGATTGCACAGCCAATTTGATTCTGGTATGACAGCCGGATTGTTATCAATCCGTCCCGAGCACGCAGACTGCTCAAATCACGGAAGCCTGTGGAGTGGTGGGTGCTTAGGCGGTAGATGGTGGTCGGGGATAGACTATCGGGATGGTCTACTCTACCATATTTGTGGAAGGTGCGCGAGGCTTTGCGTGCTCGATTGCCGGTAGCCGTCCTAGAAAAATCCAATCATTCAGCTGCTTTCCCAGTAGATCGGCTAATGTATCCGAGCGGATCGTCGCCAGTAGTGCATTTGGCAATTGTGTAGTTCGCCGGTATGGTGCTTCAAGGCCAAAACGAGTTGGAAACATCCATGTAGGCGCGAGAGGAAATTTTTCAAAGTTTACATGAAATATTAAAATGCATGTTGCGGGACAAATATATAGATTTCATCCTGTATAATGGTGGTGTTGCATTGAGAGAAATCAGTTGTACCTAAATGTGATCCATATTGGCACGTTTGTAGAGAAAAATGTGTCACCATTTTTTTCGATAAAAGCATAATGTTTGCTTTCCGAATCGATTTTACGTTCTGAAAATGCTTCCATCGGAATTTTCGTGGTGGAATACTTATTTCCATCTTGCAGAATTGCTCAATTTTGCGTGGTTATGAGGATATATTAGAATTGGCAATTTTCGACCACGTTGTGTTCACATCGCATTGTACACGAAATATCACAGTAATTCCTGATGTAAGTTATGTCGCCACGGATGTTGGTTAGTTACGCATCTGAATTATATATTCAGCCTGTTTTCCTGATAGTATTTTCGGTGTAAAGTGGTCTACGTTATCAAGTGGTTGTTTCTAGCTGCGGTATGGTGTAAACGTGGATAGTACGTCCTACCCCACCATTAAAAACTTGCGAATTGTTTTGTTTATTGTCTACTGACCATGCTTTAATGCAGCTTGACATGTGTGCGCGAGTCAATGCTCACTTACCCGACGGATAACGACCAAGTTTGATGCTCGTTAGTTTTCCGAAGAAAACATTGGTTTCCGCTTCTACCGTTTTGGCTACAACCCTTCCATCTTCGGATCATGGATGCTTATGTTTCCGATGACTGTTGGTCTATGTCGGAAAAGTAAAGAGCATCAAACTTGGTCGTTATCCGTCGGGTAAGTGAGCATTGACTCGCGCACACATGTCAAGCTGCATTAAAGCATGGTCAGTAGACAATAAACAAAACAATTCGCAAGTTTTTAATGGTGGGGTAGGACGTACTATCCACGTTTACACCATACCGCAGCTAGAAACAACCACTTGATAACGTAGACCACTTTACACCGAAAATACTATCAGGAAAACAGGCTGAATATATAATTCAGATGCGTAACTAACCAACATCCGTGGCGACATAACTTACATCAGGAATTACTGTGATATTTCGTGTACAATGCGATGTGAACACAACGTGGTCGAAAATTGCCAATTCTAATATATCCTCATAACCACGCAAAATTGAGCAATTCTGCAAGATGGAAATAAGTATTCCACCACGAAAATTCCGATGGAAGCATTTTCAGAACGTAAAATCGATTCGGAAAGCAAACATTATGCTTTTATCGAAAAAAATGGTGACACATTTTTCTCTACAAACGTGCCAATATGGATCACATTTAGGTACAACTGATTTCTCTCAATGCAACACCACCATTATACAGGATGAAATCTATATATTTGTCCCGCAACATGCATTTTAATATTTCATGTAAACTTTGAAAAATTTCCTCTCGCGCCTACATGGATGTTTCCAACTCGTTTTGGCCTTGAAGCACCATACCGGCGAACTACACAATTACTATGCATTCTATGTCGGACAGGCTCAGAAGGCAAAAACCTGTTGTCTATATAGAGTGCTGCTACTTGGTACAGACCCCTACTTCTTAAAGCCCATGGAATTCACCCCTCCGTGGGTTTAATGTGAAGTAGAAAGCGACAGCTTTTGGTGATTCCGTTTCTCCAGACAAGGAATATCTGGAACAGATGGGAGTTTAAACGTCGTAATTGTTCTTGATTTTACCAGTGGATCAAAATGGAGAAAAATGCATGCCAACCTCTAGTTTATATGTGGGTGAATATTTGTGACTGGGTAAGTGCTATTTGACAGACAAACTTACACTCGTATTTGCGCGCAGCAGAGGATCGTTGATCTTGGACCAAGAACTAGAGTAACAATCTCAGCAAATTTTGAACGCAGCCACTGTCGTAGCCCTGAAGACGTTCTGGTGGAGAGATTCAGGCTCTACAGACTCGAACAGAGTAGAAGCTGTGCCTAAGCACATGTCTGCTACACTGACTGTTCACTTCTAAGGCGATTATTCTAAGGGTTTTGCATTCAACTCACAAAATAATTTCGTCCCACGCCTCAGGATAGTTTCCAAAGCAGGTTGTTTCTCTGTAACTGAGTAAACCGAAGACGGGTCTCTTGCTCGAGGAGAAAACCACTAAAGCCGTTATACCGTTTCTTGGAGTACGATCATTCGAATTTCCTACACAAACGCTTCAGAAGTGCCAGTACACTGTGAGCTTTCTCGCCCTTTGTCTCAGGACTAGGAGAATCCGGGGGCTGTGCGACACAAATTGCCAAGGCTTATTCTCTGTCGTTAACTTGGGACGGTATTCCACTGAGGGAATAAGGAAAGTTGTGCTCGTGTCTCATATGCGCAACTTTACACTTTTCAATATTGAACTCGATGAGGTTCCTTTTAGAACGTTGGCGATAGGCGCTAATATCAACCTATAAGGCGTTAGTGTCGCGATAATCTTGAAAAACGTGTCAGATTATAATGTCATAAGCAAGCAACGCTGAGATAGATACCACTCCAATTTGCAGTCATTGATGAAGATGAACAGAAATAAGTGCCCCTAGATAGAAGTGTATGGGACTCCGAGTGGGCTGAGTCTTGCGGTGGATAGATTGGAACCTACTCGCACGTGATAGGAACGGCTTCATGAATAGGATTCTAACCAGCGCGGAGGGCTGCTTCTAACACGACAACGCCGGAGCTCGTTGAGGAAAACAGTATGAGTTGCATGATGAAGTGTCTTGGTAAAGTCGAGGTAAAATACATCAACCTTCTCTCCATTATTAGCAACAGGGGTCCAAGGGACTGCAGCTTAGGGAGGCAGCATATTGTGCAGCCTCATGAGCAACGAGTGAAGAGAATATACAGTCTGGTCCACGAAATGTAAATTTAATTTTTCTAAACTCCATCAACACAGCATCCACTATGGTATCTACTGTAGAGGTCCCGCTGGAAGTCTCAACACCGTTTGCTGAGAAACAGTTCGGCATACTTCTTGTAGACACAGTACCGTAGCAGTCTACCAGAACTTCAGAGGCTTCTTTGTCTGAGCTCGTAAGCCTCTGCAGGCATTTAGCTGGTGAGCACCGAATTTGGCTTTATGGGTTTCCGAAACAAATCCATGCCGGCACTCGAGATTATTGACAAAGCACTCAATTAAATACTGCTTGAAGACCGAGTCCACGTCGAACGCTTGGCGTGAGTAATCATCAACGTTCGAAACTGCAATTACTGCTGCGGATTTCGACGGGTTGTGGGATAGAATAATGTTGAAAAATCTATGACTTCTTGAATTGGGTTAGTAGAGTTGTCACTCATTTTATCAACAGATAATAGTGAGCTAAACCGTCCTCACGAGGCATCAGCTAGGTGTGAACTGAGCGCAACCACCTTAATTCTTCGGAAACGTTTTAGAACGTTGGCTTTGGAAATATGCCAAACAGCACGGATGAAGTAGACAGCTATTACGGCGTGGTAGCTCGAGCCGAGCAGAGCGTTCGTTACTGAATTGTTTACTATTAATTTCTGATTACTGAAGAGACAATCTAAAGGGGCAGGAACGTAGTCTCAACGCCGTTTTGTGTAATCAGTTGCATAGTCTCTTACGCCTACAGCCTCAGCTGCTACCAAAACTATTGCGAGCGTCGTGTCGGTGTAGTCTGTGTACGAAAAAGATTGGAAGTAAATTTGTGGCAGGTCAGATCCGTCCATTATTGGGAGGTGTGGGTATCCTCGGAAGGACATAAAGTTGAGCTTCAGCAGGATTGTTTCGTCGCGTTCAAGGCAAGGGCAGGGAGACTAACAAACCATGTCATCCAACAATCTGTTTGAGGTGGATTGTACAACAGAATAAAAGACTGATTTTAGGATGACAGTGAGCATTGAGTGAAACGGGGCGCTGGCCGGTAGTGAGTTGCTCATTTTGCCCACTGTGCTACTGCGCCAAGGGAGCAGTGTACCTATGATATCAAGCTGGGGATCAAGAAGATTCGCTGGAAGCCATAATTTTGCAATCCTAGCGATAAAGCAGTCGTTAACAAAATAAAGCACACAGTTTTGTTATTTTGTTGGTCAGCTTTTTGGAGGTTAATATGGGCACATTTGAAGTAACCATTCTGAGCCCGAGCTATCATAATTGGAATTGGACTGGAATTCTTGGATAACACTGGGCACATTAGCCGGGTTACCGCGGACACTGAATGAGCCAGCTGCAATGTGTTATTTTGAGACTGCAGGTTCAATGTAGGACCAATCAAGCGAGCAGCTCGTCCCAAGTAATTGGCCCATAAATTCCCACGTTCGTCTTTAGGATGATCAGGATGGATGTTCATGCCACCTTGGATTTGAAGACGTCCGTGGCAGACTTTGAAGTATGAACACAGCTTTTTCTAGAACAGTCGGTCCTCTCCAAGAGTCGCGGTAAAGAATCATCTGGAGTCGAACTAGAACGCGGAAGGCGCAACGTGTTCTGCAAAAGCAATTTTTTTATCTTCAGGGCAGAGGATAAAAATTTCCATCGGTTGCAACGAAGCTCGGTGTTGTATTCACACCTATCTGACACATTACTGATGAGTACGCTGCCAGAACGGTCATCAGCGGTTGCGTTCTTCGTTGCAAGATCTTTCTGTTGTCGATCAATCCACGGTATATCGGGATAGATTTGGGCAACGCCAGAGGAAAGCATTTTGAAGGATGTAAAAAGAACCTCCCCAATTTACGAAGCACTTGCGAGAGATGATGCTTTGGTTTGTTTGCTTGTGCTGAACTAAGTTTCCTTGTCAGCCGGTTAACGGCAGTGAGACATCAAAGTTTGATTTGCATCTGAATGCAAACATCAAACCAAACTTCGCGGTCATGTTTATCGCGCAGCTGAAGAGACGGATCGAGGCAATCCGAAAGGTCTTGTACTATCATGGGAAATGTTTTGTTTTGAAGGCATACACTTCACCACCGACTGAATACCACGGCGGTAGGACACCAGCAACAATTGAGGCATACGTACTTTGAGGGGCGCATGCTTTGCGTTCATGTGAGGTTATCACACATTCAGTAGGGTGATCCTCGCTGGCACTGGCCAAAACTTACCGGAGCTGCGATTGTTAACAGTTTGTCAATGTTCCACTGACTCCCCCCTTACAATAAATTGTATAATAACTGTAGACTATGCAGGCGGTCCAACGGCACGTTTATCGGCACTCTTTTCTGAAACTTCAACAGTCATACGTCTATGCGCATTGTAGACATGAGCAAACCTGAGGACTGCTGGTCAATGTTTACACCGACCGCAGACTTCGCTGTCAGCTGCCAGTACGCCTGTTGATTTTTAACCTCGTCGACACCAAATGTTTAGAACACCTATTCCCAACCCCGTGAGGCCAATCAGCAATGTTTCTGAAAGTGAATATAACTATCACACAGGTGGGAGGCAAGTGATCTGTTGACCACTGATTTGACTCCCCGTGCTATTGCAGTCGCAACGTATCCACTGGACGTGACGATCAAAACTCGGTTTCTCACGACTGTTTGTCGATATTGTCACCAACGTCAGAAGCATATCTGTGTGTTCTGAGATGTTCCATCATGTTAATATCCAACTCTTAGGCCAACAATTATCACTCCCGGTGCTTCACAATTCTCTGACCATGTATCTTCAGTGTGGTTTGATGTGAATGCTATCTTAGCCCAGGATATGTGCGATATCACCTCGAAGTACATGGTTTACGTTTATCTTCGTTTTCTCAATTTTGTCACAGACCTCCCATTGTATTGGGAGCAACTGTCACGTTTTATTTCCCACCTGGTGTCCTGTGATGACAATCAACAACAATCCTTGTACAATTGCAGCCAAGACTTGCCAAAAGAACGTGGCACTGAGACCCCTGTTACAAACAACTGTTGGTCAATATTTTTACTAACGTCAGACTTTAGCGAGACTTGTCTGTGCGTTCTCTTGTTTGTCATCGTGTGCCTGTTTAACTTCTAGATAACCAAATTTTACTGCCGATGTTCGAGTATTGTCTGAGCACGCATCATCGTCGTGTCTTGGTATGCCAGTCATTTCAGCTCATGAGGAATGCGGGCCCACCAAAATGTATAACTATTTCACGTTTTTCTGTGTTTATTGTTTAGCAAATATTTTCGTTCGCGTGGCGCGCGGACGAAGATGTCTACAAAACGCACGGCTACACAAACGATAAACACATCATGCATACACAGCACACAGTGGACACTGGCAGACTTGTTTGCGAGTAATGCCGCAGGTTCTGATCGGCGCCATTCTTTGGAGAATTGGGTAGCAAGTCCCGCAGCCATGGCACCGTGGGTGTTTTGGAAGAAAGAGTCCTGGAAGATCTCGAAAATTGGGACGCTTTACACTCAAGAGCAAATGTGCATCAATGCAACATCTTTACTAGTCCTCCTTGCACGATATGTTGTACTGAAAAACCGTTTGCGGTGCGACTACGGCTGCACTGTGTTGTTAGGAACAGAAAAGTCGGTGATGCAATGTTACCAATGGAAGTATCCCGCTTGTAGAGAGAAACGTTCCATAAGAAATGGCTCCATTTTCAGTTTGACGCGTTTGACTTCTCTCACATTCTGCTGCATTGGGCTCATAAAATAAGTATTACAGCCACTCCCGAACTACATTGCT
>JTDE01014859.1:0-15020 GCA_014338405.1 Paragonimus skrjabini miyazakii | reverse complement strand
TTAGAGCTCATCAGTAGTGCATATCATCGCCACTGCCGGGACTTGAACCACGGACGTGAGGTCAATGGCGCAGTGGTAAACACGGTTACCTCATGAACTGAATGTCCGTGGTTCAAGTCCCGGCAGTGGCGATGAAATCCGATGATACTGTACAGTCAACAATTAACACATTGAAATGTGGCATACTTCAATCAGACAGACTGCAAATTAATCTGGGAGTAATGTTAAATATCACAAAATCATAAAGCCGGAGTTCAGACCAGATTCAATGAGAATGGAATTAATGGTCTGGATATCAGCACTCAATCATAATGGTGTCATCTGTTTCTACCACGCAATGTACGACGCGACTGATACATTCAAGCAAGCAGGTTTGCATACAATCAGTAATGTAATGCATTATTCATCACTACAACTACATTACGGCGCAACCTTTGAACCAAAAGAAGGATAACGTCATTTCCACTACCTAGCTAGCACACTCGTCATAAAATGAATGTCCAGAACCGATTACCATCGTCTTGGATCTGACAGAAAAAAAGGCGTGACATTTGCTCTTCTCTAATAATCGCTAGTGTGAATTTTGCTAAATACCAATCACACTGATTAATCGTGTTTCACATTAAGCTGCTTCATCAATCAACTGAATGGATTTCCTATTCCGAGTGCTCTACAAAGTTAAGCAAAAATGTGGGTACATAATCAAAACGAATTCCCTCTGAAAAGGACAGTGTTTTCAATGCGCAACACTCTGTACACAAAACCGTATCTGTGGTTTTAAGCAATATTATATTAAAATAAGCAGTCCACCTTGAAGAACAAAAATTGATAGTAAATATTCTCACAATAATTACCCGTAAATTAAACTATTAATAGTACGGTTATAAAAGACCAATTCACTTTTTCCAGATGACCAGAAAGGAGTGAACTGCCAAAACCTTGCATTATAGGAACGTCCATTCGAAAATTGAATCGCCCGCCACTAGATCTCTACACATGTACCCTACCAATCGTTCGCCAAAGGTTGGTCTCTAAAGGTGAGCATGCCCAGCCAAACGAAATTATGCTGAGTTGGGGGGGAATGTTGATTGGATGAATGAGTAGTGTTAGATAGAGGACACGGAATCAATCAATGCCGAGAAGTAACCAACATTAGCAATAACAGCATGTTGCATTCACTCTGCCAGCGCACCTGAAAAATTTTGGAGAGTTACCACCGATAACCACGTCTTTGTTACGTTAGAACAGAAAAGATTAAACAACTTTGACCGCCAATGACCACTTTCTATCCAAGAGTTAATAGTTTAAAGGTGAACAAATAGTCAAGCGTCATCCTCCATGACAGGTTGTTCTGTTAGCCAGTATTCGTAAATATATTTTGGATGGCCTCAATGTCTTCCGCCTCGGTCTTCCGAGACAACTGTTGCTTGGCACACTAACCACCTTCAAATCATCTGCAGGTGCGAGATGACGACTTGAGTGAAACTGATTCATAGATGCATGAGTAGATGTCAACAACACTCGGCAGTGAATGTGATACATCTCCTAAAAATCACAGTCAACGTTTGTTCAGTACGAGGTCAACGGAGCAATAGCCAACACACTTGATTCACAAACACAAAGAAGGTCAGAGTTCACATTGCAATAAAGACGCACATATGTACTAATGATGGACTCTAACAGAAGTGAAAACCAAGTTTATAAGCTTTACGTCGTAAATGAGCAAAAACATAGATTAGCTTTTAAGTACTATTACCGTATGTAACGGTTAACAATCGTCAAAGTCTGGAAAATTGTCCTCAACTGGTAGATTTCAACTTACTTCCCTATTCAGCTGAAAGATGGGAGCTCACCATTATCACGTGGATAACTTCGGAAAAACGAATGGCTTCGCATTACTAATAAGTAATTTGGCAGAGTTATGATTTTAGACGAGACCCAATTGTAAAAAGTGAGGGCTTCGGCTGGATTCGAACCAGCGACAGAAACAACATGCCCAGACGAGGCAAGCGCTTTGTCAGCTGAACTACGAAGTCACGCAAGGAGCTCGGACTCAGTTACCCACCCGTCCCAATGTCTTATATGGAATTCATCAAATGAATCCATGGGATCGACCGCCCTGGTAGGATTTCTTGAGCTCTTGGCGTGGCTTCGTAGCTCAGCCGGTAGAGCGCTTACCGGGTCTGGGCATGGTGTTTCTGCTGCCAAGTCGAATCCAGCCGAATCCTTGACTTTTCGTAATTGGGTCTCCTCTAGAATAGCTTTTTATCTATAATGTTATCTGACCGGACTGTGATATTGGGAAGACATCTAAAAGAGATGTTGGAAAAAGAAATAATCCTAGGAACAAGCAGACTATTTTCGTCACCGATTCTGCTGACTAGGAAATCAGGTAGAACCTACCGACTTTCTGTCGATTTCAGAGAGCCAAACGGAGCGACAATTAAAGATGCGTTCTCGATGCCCCAAATGGAAGAGATTTTTGCAAATCTGCACGAAGGTAAACTAATATTCCTCACAGACCTGTGTTCTGGTTACTGACAACTACCAATTGCAGGGAAAGATAGGACGAAAACCGCACTTTGTGTGAACGCACAGCAATATGAATACCCTAGGATGCCACCTGACCCTTACAACGCACAAGTTGAACAACAACTACAATAAGACTCGAGAGAAAACTCATATAGCGAGTCGAGAGAAAAAATGAGTAGATAGTTCAGTTTTGTCGTACAAAGTCAAGCACCATAAGGCGGGATAATTAAGGTTGAATAGCACCATCATTAAAGCGATCGATCACAGATCCTGTAGTAGTTTCTAATTCTTTGAAAGGTCTGCAAATACAGCGAACGAATAGTACAACCAATGGTACATCTGAGAATCGCACTAAACAAGGCTATCCATGTAACCTGCAATGGTTCAGCTGGAACACAGTCCACCAGCACAGCCTTCTACTGAGAATTAGGCAAATTCCAATATAGTTTTCTATGGAATCAACAGTTTCAGTTCTCACATGCAGCTGGCAAGAGCGGAGTAGTTGGTACTCAAGCATACACCCTACCAAACCATTATGGAGCTTCTCAAATTCATACGGTCTAACGGTGATTCAGACTTCTACTTCTGAGTTGTGCACATAAGTTAATAACACAGTGGTATTATGTCGTGACCGTAAAAGACGCTTGGTCTGCGAAGTTGTTTATTGCGGGAAATTCCGTACAGGTTATGCTAAAACACAAAACAACAAACACGTACACTCATTTGTACGGCCAACGTGTATTCACACACACACATTGGGCCGCAGTACACTGTCGTTCGCCTTGGTGGTACGTCCCCCATTATGTGTACACACTATGCCAATAGTCGCTTCTGGTCCATCATCTTCTTGACGTTGAGACTTACTTTTTAGTTCCTCACTGTACACATTGTACCACTCACAAACGAATTTGCCTGTTATGCAGCAGTAAGATCATGTTGTTTATTTTCGTTTACCATTGGTAACCTTTGTAAAAGCAAAATTGATTGCCCAAACTAAACACAGCTCAGTGGAGATTAATTCGAACATATATATCTTTATGCGAATGCGTAGCATTATCACGTCATTTAAACAAAGTAATAAGATAGTCTGTATGTTGCGATTTACGTTGTTAACACGTGATTCATTTAGTGTCCCACTGGCATGCCTACTCAACTATTTAGTCGAACTCGCTCCAGTTGTAGTCAACATAGACAACATGTGTATTGATCGTGAAGTTCCCGTGGGTGTCCGGATAACCTAGTGCAGAACTCGAACATTGTCATAAATGAGTTTCTGATGTTCAGCTAATGCGTACAACGTGATGAACACAAAAGTGTATTATGTCAAATCCTCAAAATCGATACTACGGAAACCAATTACTTGCAAAACTACCTGGTGGACAGTATATGGACAAATGACCGAACAAAAGTTGGCATGAATCCCAGTTTTTTCACTATGAGCAAAGTACGCACGTGTGTACATGTTCACACACACAAAGTAGACGTAATTTCCGAAACACTGTACTTCTAGTGTACTGAACATAACATGTAGTCGACGTATTGATCGTCACAGACGTTGTATCCCCATGTGACGAGGCATTTTCAGACGGACAGATAGTTCAATATGTTGGATAGGGCGAGGTGGTCCACGATCGATAGCGAACAGGGCAAGCGAGATTGGCTGATCAACAGCAAACGATCAGAGTTTTGTTACTAACTGAGTTGTCAACTGATGTGTCTGTACATGATTCCAGACGAATAAGGGACTCAAAGAATGCACCCGTCCTCAGCAAAATAACCAAAGGTAAGCATACAATGATTGCGTGGGAGTCAGGAAAAAATGTCCTCGAAAACATTGTCCAAAGAAATGAGCTGTAATCGAATTTTCCACTCAATGCATTGGTCACATTATCAGACGAGATATGGATGGGTAGCATAATTTCAGTGAACCCAAAAATGGACATTTTATTTATAATGAAATGAGAAGTGGTCAGCAAGCCCTTTTGAAAAAGAAGCGCTAGGCATGTGTTTCGCTTGTGTTAGGGCTAATAACTAGTGAACATCCGTCACACAATTGGTAGATAAACCTTTGGTAATGTGTTTGTGAAACAAATGTTTCATCCACTATACCGCTAATCACACACTAGACTGAATTACCACAGCTAAGGGTTTAGCAATGACCGCTTGTAAGTGATGCACAGCGCTTGTCCTATCATTTATAGAAAAAACACAGTTACTACCCTGAAAACTTTAGACGATAACTTTATCGTCAAGACATTCTAGTTACAAATTTCGTACACGCATATACACATTGACTCGATTTTAAGTCCAATAAGAACCAACGGATTAACGATAGAGGATTCTAAATAACATCAAAACCAGATCCATGAGGTTCTGTCTGAAAATCGCTTGACGGGAAAGGTTACGTGAATATGGAAGCCAAGGCACCAAATGAATGTTGCTAAATTACAAACGGTCAACATCCAGATACCCAAGATGACATGTCCAGCATCTAAACTCATGGAACAGATGAATTTGTACGTTTTTTTAAAACTTTTCAGTGAAAGGAAGATAAACCATAATTTTAACTATGAAATCAAGCACTTTTGATACCCAGAGTTATCGCCTGAATAACGATGGGCCAGAATAAGTGGACTTCATTTAGTGAAGTAAGAAGAGCCTACAGTAAAACTGAGCAGTTGTTGACTTAAGGATATGTTTATTCATAAAGCTGATTTAGAGATGATAGTGACATTACTGGAATGATCAGATAACAATGTGATTCGAGCTACCGTCATCATCATCATCAGTAGCATCACAGACAGCAATACATCAGTGGTTCACACTGACACTTAATTGCCACGCAAACATGAAGAAGAAAAGAAGCAAGGAGAGAAAACAAGGGGACAAAAATGGACCTAACTACCGAAAAAAAGCTAAGTCTATATTCAAACTTACAACAATAAGGTGCCTACACCTTGCAACCAAACAACCGAGCTGTAAGTGAAGGTAAGGCGTCATCAGCGAGACAGCTTCCTCACAGCTATCACTGTCTCACGTCATTGAATGCACTCACTTCACAAACAACTCGGCCAGACGACGACAACATTCACGCCACTCAGCCCGATTAGCCGCCATTTCATCTAACGTCTCCAGCTACCGACTCTGTGAGTCACGAGGGTCCCAGCCCGGGAGACGAACCCGATCTACAGTGACCAATCCCTTCGTAAACTATTTCATTTCTCTACACCAGGTCATCATCTGTCCACCTCGCACCTTAAGTCAAACGGCCGCAGCGTCGGCAAAGAGTGCTTGATGTGCCAAACGACCAGCTGGCATTGGAGGATGAGCTTGTGTTCTCAAAAGTTCTCCATGAGTCCCTATCGAGCTTGCCTACACTTTCTACTTCACACATTTAGTAATCAACCACTTTGTGGAGCACTTTCAGGATCAATGACAGACTGGGCCATAACAGTCACAGGTAGGGGTGAAAGGTGGAGAATATTGTTGATGATGAGGTGTTATCACACAGTGACCACTGTCGTACAGGAACGTCACGGTCATACCAATCTTATCTTGTGAAGTTAGTGTATAAATATATACATACGAATCCTGCGGAAATCATGCGGGTATGAAGCAGCAAGCAACAAGATGTAATGTTAACAGGTCAACTGTTCTCCCACCAGATGGATATCATAAAGATCACGAATTCCATGCTTAGCAACTTGGATCACAAAGCGGTAAGTGGGAATATGCAAAATATGCCGAAGTCAGTGAGTCTGTATTGCCCACGGTTCAATTTTATGTCTTATCGCGAGAAGCAGGGGCATACTGATGACTCCACCTTCACAAACAGATTGTTTGGCAATATGTCTAAGTCAACTAACAAAATGGCCTACTGCTTACAAACACGACATATTACAATCCACGGTTTACAACAAGTTGCCTACTTAAAACACGCTACACAAAAATCAGCTTAGGTACCATGAGAACAATACCTGTTGCAGAGTTATCACAGAGCAATACTGCATATAAACTCGTGCTCTGTATTATATCCTCTAACGAAACATACAGTACATCAACAAGAGAGGTGCCTCAGATTAGCAAATGACAGTCGTGTGGTAGCAATACGTGATATCCTCATTCTGATATCATAACCAACTCCAAAGAATAAGAAAGTCTTCCGGAAACAACGTAAACACAAGCCCATATTAGACATGAAGATCCGCTTACATTTGAATGGGGCAAGACATATACAGTATTTCGCTAACAAGAAACGCTAATGTTCCTTCGGCAAAGGTGTTTCTTCATCGGACAAGATAGCATAGACTCAAGGAAAGTTATCGGAGTACGACAAATTATGTAAGACCTTACTTTGCACGCAATATTAAAATAGATAAGCCATTCTGAGTAATAAAAAGAGCTCTTCAGAAATGTTCTCAGTATTGTAGAATACTACGGACTCTTTGAAAAAAAGTATATGTGTGAATAGGTAAAAGACAGTTTGACACGTGTCTCCTGTTATCATGCGGGTGATCGACTTCTTCCTTGCTTTGTACTATCCATCAGGCATTTTAATTACTAATATCGATTAAAATGGAAGTGCAACGACAATATTTGTTTTTTTCCGTTCATTTTACACACCTTCACACTTCACTACTGCTAAAGAGAAACATATCTTGCGCGGAACGATGATACACACTGACCTAGTGACTCCAAGTGTGAACATTTTGCTCAGGTTTGGAAATTTCTTAAATGGAAAGTATATACCACACATACGAGCAACCATCTGGAAAACTGTGGTTCCGTCGATGTTGGTCGTAGATTGGCACGCGATGGTGATGTGCGAAAATTGTTCACGAAAGGTTTCATGGTAGCACAGACCTACTGTACAGTCAACGAAGTAACAAGACAAGTTTTGTTTGTCGAAATTTGTGGTACTTTTTTTGGGATCGACTTGTTTCAGCACCCTCGCGAAGTGTTTGTGGATGCTTCTGGGAGATATGGATTTTCACAGGAGGGGTTCACAGTTAAAAGATTACCTCGTATAAGAGTGGTTTTTCTGGGAAGGCACTTCATCACAGATTAACGCTACAATCATCAAGCTTTTCAACACGTTTTTAACTATCTGCACACTGACATGAAACAAGCTATATCATCACCTTGGAGACTAAGTCTCCAAGGTGAAGTTCCAAGTCACTATCGGTAAGACCATCCGGACCTTTTTGTACAGTTAGAGAGAAATGAATAGACTGAGTGACCTTTCCGAATTCTGTTGTGGTGATAACCTACCTCATCTTCATCTCAGACTTGAGTGGATAATTTCGTTGAAATGGAGGTATACGAGTCAGATGACATATTTGTCAACAAGTGAGTCCGTAGAACAGAAGCAAATACTTATCTGATGTCTGGGACCACAATTATTACTGTTGGTGATGATAGAACTGCTGATGGAAGATGATCTGACTAACACATCTATGGTCTGCAGATCACGTTAGTCAGATAATTTGTGCAACCGACCGGACACCAGAGGCTAATCGGTTTAATTCGTCGGTGGTTAGTAGATGCCTTGTATGGAACTTTCTCAAAGACAGAAACGACCATCAATTTCCACCAGGATGAGTGAACTCTCACTCTATTCCCAACCCTGAAAGACAAAATGAAACTTACCAGACGAACGCACCTCTACGATTCATTAGCAGGTCAAGAGAAGGATCGTCTGAACCGTGTGTATTATGGACATTAGAAGTTTGAATTTCATTTCGAAACTCAGTTTTTGTAGTAGATTCGAAGACAGAATCTACAAAGCATACTTGGGTACTCAGAGCGGAATAGATAACGTGGAGGGCCAGTGAGGCCCAATGATTCACAGCACAATAAGCCGACACATAACAGACGAAAATAGCTGAATAAAGAGCTACCAGTAGGAGTGTTTAATGTTTATTTAAGCTTTCTTGTGAAGTCGAAGTCAATGTGCGGGCAAGACTGGTTTAATAAGCGATTAGTACAGCTGCATCGGACGGTTTACCACTGACTGTTTCAGAATCATCCACAGATTACCAACAAGTGGTAAGAGTTGAGCCAACAACGGTTTGGCCAATTTGCATGCAATTTCCTAGTTCAAAAGGTGAGAGATGAAACCACCACTCGCTTTGCGCACAAAGAATCACAGAGGAATGTTTGAGACTAGAATAATCACTCAACCAAATAGTGATCAATTGCCTAAGAACCGAAACATTTGCTGGGGAATATGAGCACTTCGTTCATGATGATGAACAGTGCACAATAGCTATCCATTTCCGTAATAAACTGGTCCTTTGTGTCAGCAGCCTTCTGTCCACAACAGTCGGTGTCGTGACCAGCTTAAATATGAAATGGTCTCGGCCGTAGATGTCCGAACATACAGACGTTCGGACCTTCCTGGAAGAGCTTGAAGTCACCACCGAGATGATCACAACTGAGGCCGATGGCGGAGACCCGCTTGGTTTGTGACCGGAGTGGGCCGTTGCGAACAAAGCCTCGATAAATGGACTTGACAGCCACCAGCTAGAGTGACGGTTCGAAGCCGATCGGTTTTGGTGTTTGTCAATACTGATGAATACAGCCCTTCCCGAAATGGACTCAACACCAAAGGATTAAATGCCGATGAATTGTTTCCCCGAACATATGGCACTAGGACTAGGAAACCACGACCGCTCAGTGAACGTGACTAATCGGATCAATCTGGTCCAGTTGTGACAGTGAAATGTAACAATCGAAAGGTTAAAAAGGCGTGCATCAATTCTATAAACACAGTGGACGGTACAGAAGCATGACCGAATTGTTTGCCACGTGGTCAGTACCAACAATCGTGCCCAACACTTGATGAATCATGAGTTGGAGGGAAGGTAGGATGTCAAACTATGAGAAAAAAACTTGGACAATATGGCTTATCCAAGCCAACTGATTCCTTGGATGCCAACTTGGAATTGACCGTTTTATGAATGGAGAATGAAATAGAACAAAAAAGCAGTTGCTCAATCAAACAATGGATGTTTGTTAAATCTAACTGACAAATACACTAATTGGATAATAAGGTTTGGGTCTACTTGCTTCTCTGAAAATCACTGGACTACACCATTAGGATATCTAGACAATATGTTCGTGCACCACAACTTCACTTTTTCCTGTGTCGTTTTAAGATGCCCCAGTAACTTTCTTTAGTGTTGTTCTGCATCTGCTGAATTGTCCAAGCTACACAAACGCACTAGGTCAGCTGAGAACAGAATGAAAACGTAAATATCACGCTGAAGTCCCAACATGGCATGACAGCTCATACTAATGAGTTTGGTCAACGGGCGTCAGTGAAATACGACAGTCGGAACATGCCGTAGCTATTTCCAAGTAGTGGCTAGTTGAGATTTGTTGACCCGTTTGTTAGTGTAGGTCATCCAAAAACGTCGGAACTTTAGTGCGAGTGGATTGGATTCGATCACTCGGTAGATACAAGAGAATTCTCATGAGACAGAAAGAAAGGATACCCAGGTACAGGATATCATATTGCATAGAATTTCTCATTACTCCCTATTCATGTTCATTGCGTACAGAGTTAAGATTTCCATCAGAATACACAGTAGAAAGAATAAGGAAATGAGAGACCACCTTCTGGTACACATCAGAAGATGTTGGCCAGTACGGAACAGATTGAAACATATGAATTAGACTAAGTGTGGATGCGCGAATCCATGCAAAAACCCTTGACACAATCAAAATTAGAATTCGAAGTTGTGGCCTTGACAGTAAAAACGAGTTTTTTCGAGGTGACCTTGAGCTACTACGAGAACAGTGAAAGGTTCACTGGTGAAACACTAAATACGGTTCAGAGTCTAGGTCGTATGACTATTATGTCTAAGTAAAAAGAACGTACTTAAAGATGCATAGGGGACTTTTAATCGAAATGTGGTCTAATCGTGTAAAGCATACCATCGGACTGGGGGTATCGCAAGTTTCAGACTGGTCATGACCTTTGACCATTGTACTGTGACGACCAAACATTTAGATAGAGGTGTATGTAAAAAGTACAGACTATCAGAAATGAGATACATAAAAATGACATTCATCAACAGAAATGGGGCGCGTGTTGAACAGTTTAACAGAGGGATGAAAAAATTGTGTTCAACCTGTCCATTTGTATAGATTAGTAAAAGCGCATAGTTATTCATTGTGAGTTGTTGAGAACCGTGTATAACATACAAATCAAAATGATATAATTCTATTTAAAATTTACTAATATGGGGTGGGACGAAAACTGATGCAAGAACGTGGGACGGTTAATGTTTTAATCGTAAGTAGTGTGAAAGCAACTGTCTTCCCGACTATCAAAAGGGAATCTTATTCGCACTTATTCATGTGAATCACAATACAGTGCAGGTCAGTAAATAGTTTGGGATCAACTGGACTAGTCTACCCGGTTAAAATAACTGATAATGGTTGACAGATTACTTCGAGCCCTGCAAAATATGAAGCACAGATTTTGACAGGTGTAATTCACGAATGGAACTGAAAGTTTTGAAAAGAAGTGCAATGTTTATTTTTCCATTGAACCACATAAGCTGTGAGATTATTTGCTCTAATTACATGATCTACAAATGGTTGGCTACCGTCAGTCACATCGAGCTAAAAACCGAAAGATGGCCTCCAATTCGTCCCTTTTTTAATCCCCCCCTCCACTTGAAGTAGAAGGCGAGCTGCCGTTCATTCACTGACCAGCTAACGATGAGCTACTTGGACCGGTCTGAGGACTAACGAGATCCTTGCTGAAGTCATTGATAAGGAATTCAACGGGAAATCAATTAGCTATTCAATTACATAGAAAGACGAACTGCAATTTTGATAGGTGTTGTATTAACATCAACCCAAATGATAGGTTATTTCAGGAGTTTTGTGCTGTCTTCTGCGAGGAATAGCCCTATTGACAAACACAGAAGTAATTTATCAGTCACGACTATGATAGCACATCAGACAAGAGTTTCTGTGAGGTCAACAGAGAGAACATTGAAGTAATTGACAGAACTGCAGTAAAACCACTCGTCATGTTTTTCAATGAGGTGCCTTGTCCTTCGACTGATCTTCACCTTGGTCTTCGGTTTGAGTGAAGTGTGCAAATAATATAGAAGCCCCCCTTTTAGAAGGGCTGATATCACTCGTCAAAAAAATTATCAAAAGCAGAGAGGATAACTTCCAGCAAGGAACACACTCACATAGATAATTCAAAACAGGACTTTTGCTAAACTATGTTTTAAAGTCTCTGTCCACGTTTCAATAGTGTTTGTGGGACAACTTATGATCTCCTGAACAATCCCGATAGTATCGCTTTAATACTTTGCTTAATGAACTAGTACAATTGATATTCTTGCACAGACAGCCTAATCAGTCTGTTTGCCTCATAACGATGAGCCATCGGCTAACGACTGTAGTCAGACCGAACAGTAGCACTCAGTGCAGACATTTCGGGTGTACGTGAGTATAACTAGACAGTAACCCACTAAGTACCGTATAGACGCACGTATACTGACCGAGATTTGACGACATTGGTGCAAACTATATTGCGTACATATATGTAGGGACAGTGACACCTCGTGAGCAAAAGAAGCTCGTTGGTACAAGTCACGACATCAGTAAATAAGGGCTGCCCATATCAGTGAAGAATGATAATCAGTCCACATCAACCCTTAAACGTAGTAGAGCAATCCCGGACTAACAATAGCAGAAGATCTCACAGATGCATAAACAATCTGACCCTGAACAAATGCCAGTATAAATATGTAACTTGACATATGTGCAACTGGTTTCGTAGGCCAGAAGAAAGCGGATCATTTAGTAGAAAGGAGTATACTGGAAATTAATATTGATTCTGAACCGGAACCGTTTACAGCCAGTAGTAGTTAGCCAGTCAACTTCTAAAAAAAGATATGCCTTTAAATGTATACACTACTTACTGAACGAGAGCTCAATCGGCAACCGTCCAACAAGAATCACCATCATCTTACAGAAGTGAAACATAGCACCGTTCCAAAAGAAGTACCCAGTTTGACAGATTGCTGTTTTCGCATATGCATTTTTCGTGTAATGTGAGTCAACAGATTCACCTAGACATCAGACGACTGTTGTGTCGAAATTAGACAAATCGCGATTATCTCAAAAATGAAAGTATCGATTAACGTTGAGCAGATGGTTAAACGAGGGCATTTCCACAATAGGTAACCAAACCTACTGCGACTGGCAAACAAACGTAAAACACTAATAGACGTGAGATGTGCGATAAATCCTCCAAACAGTCGCATACGCATTTGAGAAACCATTTACTACAATGAGCACGGGTATGACAAACGGGAAAAGTAGGCAATCGACCAGCGTTTGCATAACGTAACGGGTTCGCCGTTAAGGGAACAATTTTTAGGTCGTCGAAGTGCGTATGTGAACGCAAGTGGATGTAGATACGCGCACGACAGTGAATCACAGGACAAATTGGAAATAATCTGAATCACTGGGACTAGAACCCGACAAAAAAATAGATTGAACAATTGCTAAATTTTGAGCAGGATAAACCTGACTAGGAACGAAGTCAATAAAACACTGAGACTAGGATAAACCTGAAATAATAATAGGCATTAAAACTTCCATCATCCTCGTCATCACCGTTATCAAAAGTGATAGATAATTGGTTGATTTTGATTGGTACACAGCTAGGAGAAACAACCTAAGTCCAAGAGGTTGATGAGACAGTTCAAAACCGCATTAAGTTTGAACTCAAACAAAAAGCAAGGCAAATGTTCACACTTTTCAGACAAACAATCGATTGCAAATGAGATTAAGGTGCTATCAACACATACAACCTCGTCAAATGGTGACAACCTACACAGCAATGAACCACCACCTCTCTTGTCAGTTTGCGCTGGTAACGAGGCTTCAAGTCCGAAAGACGAAGGTTATCTAGAATGGCTGGCTAGCTGTGTATCATACGATCGTTGGTCCACTGATCATCTAGCAACAGCCTATTGAGACATCAATAAGTTCTCCACCGTGGTACACATTGATTGATTGATGGACAAAAACACATGTGAAAACTTGAGATGCAATCTAAATTATTCACCCAAAAGTCACTCCTAGTGTTGACGCTTCACTTGACGGAAAGATTATCCGTATTTTTGTTCAAAACAGCTGCCTGGTGTCAACTAACCGAATGCTACATATTTTCAATTGATCGAGTTGATCTGAGCGGATGGCGTTGACTACGAACGCAGTTTTTCACGACAGCTCAAGCTGGAAACAAGCATTAGTAAAACGTTTTTACTGCATCCCACTGACTAGGTAACCACATATATTAGAAATGTGATTCATTACTTAACAGAGCCTGAAAGGTGGGAGAATTTCAGATTAAAGTTTGTTTGTTCTGACGAATAAGATAGAATATCTAACACAACATACTGCTAGACGGATTACAAGAAGGGTAACAAAATAGTTTAAACCACAACCAAATGAGGCAAGCATCGTCCTCATAGACAACAATACATCAGTGGTTCACACTGATGCTTGACTGCTATACAACCATGTGGAAAAAAGTAAACCTTGGAATGATAAGAGACGTAAGTACTAGAAAAATAACGAGGTAATATATTCAAACACATAACATCAAGGTGTCTCCTACACCTTGCAAATAAACAATCGAGCTATAAGTGAAGATAAGTTGCCACCAACAGGACAGCTTCCTAAAGAGTTACACCGCCTCACTTTAAGTGCAAATAATTCACAGACAATTCGGACAAACAAGGACAACATACACGTCACTAAACCCGATTAGCCGCCATCTCACCTAACATCTCCAGCCACTGAATCTGAGTTGAGATGGGCCTAGCCAAGGAGATTAATCCGATCTCCAGTGGCCAACCCATTGGTGAACGACTTCATTTCTCTACATCAGGTCATCATCTGTCCATCTCGTACCTAATGCCAGTCGGCCGCAGCGTCGGCAAAGCGTGTTGGTTGTGACAGACGGTTAGGTCGTACCCTTAGTACACGGCCGAACCATCTAATGATTGAACAAAAGAACTCGTTCGACCATCACTACCAAACACCCGCATCCTAACCGTTCACTGTTTATTTGTTGGTGCCATTCAACGTAAGCAATCAAACGCAAACATTAGTAGTCGAATATCCGAAGACGGTTCACGTCTTCTACTCTGAGCGGCCAAGTATAGTTGCGGTAAAGTAACACAGCCCTCACTGTCGCCTTTTATACGCGACCATTAAGCTCTACAGAGATACCTCTTTGTCGCCATAGATGTCTCAGATTAGCGAATACCGCCCTAGCCTAAGATATATTTCTGATGAGTAGTCGGGGATTTGGTTTATTTCAATTTAAACATCACCCACAATTGATCATTACTCACAAGCGAAAGTGGTTGAGCGTTCACATATGATAATTCGGTCGTGCCTAACGTGAGGTCAATGGCGCAGTGGTAAACACGGTT
>JTDE01014858.1:0-14947 GCA_014338405.1 Paragonimus skrjabini miyazakii | reverse complement strand
CTCGGTGTGAACCTTGAATCGTTAACGAACGATTCAATACGTATTTCGTCTTGAGAATGACGATGATCGCATTTATAAAGCTTGCAAAAGTGAGCTAACGTCAATAACGGGTTGTTTTCGCGAAAATGGTGGAAAAAATTTTCATCACCAAGCTAATACTTTCGGGATTTATTCGAAGTATTTTAATTTTTCCATTAACGCCGCTTATTTACAATTGATGTACTGTAAGTACTTTGCCTGAAATTCCGATTTTAAAATCTCATAAAATAATCAAAAATCGAGGATTCCCACCGAAAGGATCGTTTTACTTTTTGAACGACCTTCAAGGCGAATCTCGTGAAGCGTACAATTGCCAAATTTTTGAACGCATATTTCGTTAGAGGATCTGCCGATTTGTCTGCGAGCAGAAATTCTTCAAAGTATCTTAACGCGGCTTTCTTAAATGTAGATCTTTTCTCACCAACCTGCTGATGTTCTTATACACTCTCACGGAGAACCTGGATAAGGTAGAGGTGGTCGAGGTGTGGTAATTAGATTTCCAGAATGCCTTCGACTCTCTCAACCACAGGCTTTTGGGCTGGAAGCTACGAGAAGCTAGAATTTCCCCTAAAATCTGTAGATGGATACAGACAATCTTAATTGGACGACCGTGTAGGATGAGGCTAAGATGATTAATGTCAGACAAGGGCTCTTCGTTAAGTGGAGTACCTCAAGGATCAGTCCTCGCCCTCTACTCTTTCTGGTATGCATAAATGACTTGACCGACAACCTACTCATTCCATGTTACCCGTATGTAGATGACATAAAGCTGGTGGGAAATGCGTTACACTCGGGTGTCCTCCAGTAGGACATTCTGAAGATCTGTGAATGGACATTAAGGTGGGATTTACCACTGAATATTTTCAAGTCATATCCTCGCTAATGCTAATCAGTCGATCCCTAGGTATATAAGGGATACACAAGGACGGACAGTCGAACTTGCAACTAAACAGCAAACGAGTGACTCAGATATCCAGGTCACTAGCACGTTTGCTCCAACTGCTCAGTTTGCTGCAGCCGCGACAAAAGCACGGAGAGCGTTATACCGACTAAAATCTGCGATCGCCAACCCAAGTCCAGCAGTATTCACTCCACTATACTCGGCCATGGTTCGACCCCATCTGGAATAGTGTGCTCAGGCTTGGTCATCGTATCTAAAAAAGGACATAGCTGTCCTCGAAAAAGTACAAAGCTCGCCACACGTATGGTATAGGGTGTGAAGGGTCTAAGTTACCAAGACCGATTGAGCTCGTTGAACTTATTCTCGCTCGAACGCCGGCGGGTAAGAGGAGACCTTATTGAAGTATACAAAATTACCCAGCACACCGGCACAAGTCCCCTGGCATGTTTGTTCGTGATACGTCTGGACAGAGATTTAAGAGGACAGAGGTTCATGATCAAGAAAACAAGATCACGATTGGCAGTTAGGTTTAACTTTTTCACTAACCGGGTAGTCGACTCGTGAAACAAATTACCTGCAAAGGTTGTGGAGGCCTCCAGCATGGATGTATTCAAAACTTAACTAGACAAATACTGGAGTAACCTTTTTCTTACTTTGTACTAATCGAAAAATGATTTGCTTTTGCTGTTCAGGGTAGTCAGGATTTGTGATCTCTTTTTTTATCCCTACCTCTGAACCACTACCGAAAGCATCCACATCGACAGAAAACGCAGTCTGATCAATCTCTGGGTCACACCAGTAAAGCATCATGACGTCAATAGGCGCAGGCCTTCATCAAGTCTTAGATTTGGTGTAGAAAATTGAAATTGACAACGTGTCAAAGAATTCCAAGAAGGAAGCCTTAACAGATAGGCGATGATAGTTATAAAAAAAGAAGAAAGCAAACATTTTAAGTGCAGTTATGTTACAAACTTCATCACGATCACTTATTGCACACAGCAAAAACAAACAATGGCAAACTAATGATCGGATTTCTACAAAAATTCCAAACTTACCTCGACGGATTCATCTCTCTGTATCGTAGCAGACAGAAGAAGACAATCCTACCGGACAAACTTCAACAGAGACTACACTTGTACTATCCATTTTAACACTTGGAAATTCCATCAACTGCACGGTGAATTTCCACTGATTGTGTGCGTCCAAACGTTTGAGCACATATGAAAGTTGGAAACGAAAGAACGCAAATGGCAGTCGTAACTCTAACGTATTCGGCAATAAAAAAATGATGTCGCGACACCTTCTGTGAGTCAAATTCCTTCGTTGACATAACTTACTTGAACTATGTAACTTATCCGCTGCATTCGTTCGTTTTGTCATCACTGATAGTCCGGTGAAGTACGCTTGCATTTACTTACGATCGCTTTGACGCATTACTTGACTCTCATTTTCCAAAAATCTTTTTATGCAAGTAATCTTAGTTTGTTTTTTGATATTTACTGTAATTCCCAAGAGCAGTGCTGCAACCTGCTTTCATTGAGTGCCTTTCAGATCTACAGACGCCCGCTTGACATTGAACGAGAAAAACCGACTGGATCCGGGACCATTGGGCCTCTGCCTCGAACCCGTGTATCAATTGCTGAATCGCGCTTGACCCCTACATCTGTTGAAACCACTCAATTCTACCTGATATAGAACCGTGAGAAAGCGGTTCGAGACCTTTGTTGTTGTATGTAATTTAATATCCGTCGTTAGCCTAACATACACTCGTCTACAACTTAAACCTACCGTGCTTATCAATAATCCACTGGTTCAACAAATTTGTTTGCATGCACTTAAGTAAATACAGTAGAAGCATTTTTACGGTGTGACTTTCGAAACGGACGCCGTTGCATGATATTGTAATAAAAGGCATCCAATACGTGACTTATGTAAAACAACATAATATCATAGCATGGCTAAATCCTCAAAAAGGTATTTTTTCATTCATCATATACTGTGCTTTCCAGCAATGTGGAACAAGATGAGGACGACATATTTATTGATAAGGGAGAATTGCTAAGAGAAAAGTAAACCTTTTTGGCTCACCTGAGTTAAAAGATATGATAATGTGAATATGATGGTATCGAAAACCAAGGAGGATATTGAATATCTGTAGTTATTACATGGTTTTAAGTTCTTTATTCACATAAGGGAAAAACAAATTTTATGGATGGATATTTTGATTGACGAAGCAGATGTTAAAAATGTCAGTTTATTTCGTTCAATTTCACTGATTTGGTGCAGAACCGTTACCTAAACTATGTCGAGAGAAAGAAAGAAAGAAAGAGCAACTATTCTACCACTCTCAGTGATTTTCATCAGTATAACATTGATGCTCTGAAAAATGAAAGGCAAAATATGTTGGAGGCATATGAGGTGGACATGAAGGGTTATTTTATCTCTCAAGATTTCTGACAATCTATTTTCAGCCCTTATGATGAAGCTTGGGCAGGAGAAAGAATTATTACAGAGTCACACCGATGAGTTGACCCTTATGAATGACCTCAAAGTGAGTTGCTTTCGTTTCCATGTTTCCATGCGACCATTATTTTATGGTTAACGACTGGCGTTGGGTTACGAAACTGATCACGTTTCCCTATAAGAATGGCAATTTAAATCTACATACATCAAAAACGTAGTTCACCTCAATTTAAATCTTAGGTTGGTAATTAGAGAGCAAAATGAATTTCTGTATAACCCATGTTTGCTTGTGTTATCAGAGGAGTAGGGCGTGAACACAAATGCCCCCGTTCGCGGCACACCTATAGGTGTGCCGCGAACGGGGGCATTTGTGTGCGACATTTCTTGCTCCATATGTGCTCATTCAGTGGCACGTAATAAGGATTTTCGCGCGTCAATACGAGTCAAACAAAACTTTGTTTGCGAAGCGCTTACCTATCCCCGACCATATGCTTTACTACTTAACCTTGGCCAGTTAGCTAGGTACTATTAACCGCAGTTAATTACCATATAGCGCCATTGACATTGCATCTATCGTGATGCTAGTTCCAAGGTTCGTACACCCAGGGTTTCCTCAGCCTCATTTTATTTGCGAAGTAAAATAAAATATCACCGATTTATGCGAGTTGGCATTGGGTTGCCATACATCACACCTATCCGGCAGTGAAACATAGATTAGTTGTGATAATTTGGTTATCACATTCTATTGATAAACAAATATCGTAAGTTCGAAATGTAGAAAGAAATTATTGCGTACGTGCGAAAATAATGGTCCCCAGTTACACACAGTAGATACCAGATAAAACCAAAAATGCCAGTAACTGAGTACTCTAATGTCTACTATGCGTAAATGACAATAGGTCACGTAAAACTCTAAACAACGCCGATATACAAGAATAAATAGGAGAGTTCAGAATTAAACAATCGAGCACGCGAGCAAGCCGAAAATTTCTGTGATGTCATTAATGCGCATAGGCCAACGAACACGTAAGCAAACTTACGCATTTACGGTGGGCAAAAGTTCTTATGATCTTATGTACATTGTAGACTAGTATTTTTCAAGACGTCATACAGCAGGCAGTCCGGGGTCAAGTCCAGGACACTACAATGGTATGTACATATTATTGGTCCATGTTCCGGTTCTCGAGATGCACGGAGACGCGGTATCTGCATGAAAGAATAAGGGAGAGAGGATGTCTGCTTATCGCTTGACTTTTAAATTAGGTAGCAACGCATGAAGATAGAGATAAAAAACTGTGGTTGACGTACCAGTCATTACGTGTTTTGCTTGGGAGCTCACAGCTGCTCTCACCTACGCTGCATAATCTCATTCCCGCTGGGCTGGGAATACTTTGCAACCACCTCATGACTTCGTGTTTATTGGCAAACCTGGTTGTTCGTTGAACATTGCTGTGGCGGCTTTTAATGGAGTACTTCAGAAAGAGGTGTACTTTTACTTTAAGCTTACGTGTAATTTTATCGCACAGGATAAAATTATTTTACGGAATCTGGCTTGCAGCGCAAAAGTGAAGTATTTCCATTGGAGCAGCCGTTATGATATGTAATTCAGAAAACACGCAGAGGTGCATGATGGCACCGGCAGCCCTCAACCAGCAAACTTCAAACCACAGAGAACGTCTGAGCAGAAAAACACAACAACGGATTCGCAATCCGCGGAAATTATTTACTTTTGTTCTACACTTTACAAATCTCTGCTGTAACGGTATAAGAGAAGCTCTTTGATAATTTGACGAAAACGTTTATTTGTAATTTAAGATGCGGGATGTTTGTTCATTTAAAGTAAAAACGTCCCGTTTCCAGCCCGGCTGTTAGGTTTTAAATGCAGAAGGAGGTATAACACGTTCGCCCCCTATAGCCGTTAAGTAGAGTTAATTTACAAAATTCCTGAAATCTGTTTTGGATGGAACGCAATTCATCCTCCCAATGGAAGAATAATTTTAATGTATATGGGTTAAATAACTTCGATATCAAGTCTACATTTTGTCTGTTGCTAATCATTTTGGTATAAAGTACACTAGAGTCCCCTGTCTAGATTTTGCGCAGGCACTAACTTAGGCTTCGTGAAACGCCTCTTCTTACAGGAAACCTTAACGTTTAGTTAGCATGGTATGATTGAGTATTTTGGCTGCCAAAGTGTATTCGTAAATTCTGCGTAGACTGGATGGAGAGCAATAGACTGCTACTTCTCGTCCTTCGTTACCAAAAATAAGGTAAAAACACTGACGATCAGTGATTCCTAATACGGTTTAGAAAGTATCCATTACTCTGAAACTATAACACACCATTCAGTAGAGTCGGTGATAACGAGCAATTAAACATTAATCGGCTTTCCGTTTTCAGATGAAATGAATAACATTTGAATGATGGATTTTAACATAAAATGCTAGTTTTCCTTATGTTTGGGTCAGAAATTTAATGCCTCCGTGTTGTTTTATAGTGTGGTCTGTCTAGTTGTTAACATGATTGTGGTCAGCGCTAGTTATCGATACACAAAGCTTTGGAGTGATTTTTATTTATAGCTTCATCGATTTGGTTTATATATCGAAATGTCTGCTAAACAAATACATACCGGGTTCAGTGTTACACCAAGTTTCATCATCCCGTCATGATACAATTGCGTATCTGCAATTTTATGGTAGTCAATAAATTTAGTTTGCGAAACAAAAATAAATGATTTTGGACTTGTGTAAACTGCAACTATTGGTCGAGCATAAAATCGGCATGATTTGGTGTTACGTTGTAAGTACGAAAAAAACGTTTGTAGAACGTGCAATCAATTCAACAGGCATTCTCTTTTGTTTCGTTTAACATGATAATAATCTTGTGAGTAGGTATTTTTCAGCTGACTTACCGAGATATTAACAGTTGGCACACCATTGCTCTTAAATTTTCTTCTGCGAAGACGCATTGTGTCTCAGCCGGGTTAGAACAATCTATTATTCGTTTATTGCAACAGTGTGAGCTGTCAGCGTTATGTGCTACAAGTTTGCGAAGTGCATGCATAATTAGTCCACACTCGGTATGCAAAATGTGACGAGAAACTCTCAATGAATTTTGCATGTCTTCTTTTATAAATATGGCCAGGTAAATATATGTTGTCCTAGTGAATGGGCGCAAAATTGGGGTGTCTCTGTAATAATAAGCTTTTATTGTGTCATCGAATGGATTTTATTTGCAAATTTAAACTGCATTTATGGTTATACCGATGTAAATCGTTTTGGCGTGCTTTTTTTCTACAAAGTAAAAATACACTACTGACAGATTAGTTTGGGACAGGTTTGTACAACTTTAACAACTCTGTATGTGCAGTTGTGTTATCTTATTTGTTGTCAAGTATCGTGTTTCAGAACACGTTTTCTTAGGAAACAGAGATTAAGCATATTGGCTGTCGTTAGTTTTATGTCTGTATTATTTTCGACTAAGTCGTCTCCGCCTTGGTAAGTATGGCTCACGCGGTGTCGGTAAATGTTTTTCGGGCAGTGTATTTCACGGAACCATTTTAGCCTAGGCCAACTCAGACTGACTTGTTATGTGATGATTCATCAACCGACAACTGCTTGATGATTACGTAGAACTCAGTCTTCGTCAGTTAGAATTTTGAAACAATTATCCACACAACGTTTCGTCGCAAATTACATGGTTTCACAATAAAATGAGAAGTTGAATAAATATATAGGCTAAACAAGAGAACTGGTCAGTTTAATTTGGAGTTATGGGATCACAGGCAAAAGGAGAGTAACGGTATATACAGTTGCTTGTAAGAGTTTAGTCTGAGTCACCTAACAACACCCGATTCACGATAACTAACAATGGTCTCTGGAACGTTTTTGAATACTTGAGCTAAACTGAGTGGGTTCCCAATCGATACCAAATGCTTGTACAAAGTGCAGGTTTGACTGCCTTGCATATTGTTTTTTCCTATTGCATTTTCCTTTCGTTTTTATTTGATATAACTAGCAGTTCCGCTAAACTTTGTTTACCATCAAATTTTCAAACTAGAAAGAATTCATAAAACTTACGGCTAGGTAAGTAATTATACAGGGGGTCAAATTTTATCCCAACCCGGAAATCTCCAGATTTCCAGTCGCTGTTTTAAAATGGGCGTCTACCCAGTGATATTCCAGAGGTCTTCGGGACGTTTCAATCCGACAGGTGCGCTAGTCAAGGAATTCAATTTATATGTTTCCACGTTTATCCGTTCAACTACCTTCAACGAGTGAAATGTCGCGTCATCCCTTTGTGGACGTAAGTGATAAAGAGAAACAGCTTAGAATTTAAGATGATAAGATAGAGTTTCTCTTTAACAACTCTTTCCTCACGTTCATCAAATTACTATCTCTTATCTGTATTGACTGTTCATGCTAATCAAACTTGTATCAACCCATCTTGATGCCGTAAGGTAAACCTTGAATTATCAGTTCAAATGATTTGAATACGTGCGAAAATAATCTATGTGCAGCTTCTTCTTCTCTAGTTTGACAGTGCACTTCCACAGACCCTGGGTGAATATGTAACCATTTTTGGGCGTCTGATGCTTTGACTTTTATCACTTTAATCTAGTAGTGTTGTGGTGACAGAATAGAAAAACCGGTATAGTCTATACAACTTTGATCCGGAGACGACTATCTGGTATCTAATTAGCTGTTCTAAATTTGGTCTTCCTATTCGGTGGGACATTTATTTTGGTAAGCTAAGTGTAACTATTCAAGTTCACCAGATTTTAATCTGCCGCAGTATTGTCGCATAGTTTGTGTCCCCAATTAATTGCAGATTGTATTTATGAACTAGACAGTGCAGTCAGCGAGCTCCTTTTAGTGATGCATTATGCAACCAGATAAATCACATCAGTATCAAAGTTTTATGAGGGAATCATTAATGATTTAAAGAAAATGAGGTAAGGAGATCATTGTCAAATTGTAATCAGTACACCCATTTAATAACCCACTTTTACAGAATTTAACCTTCAACTGATTCCCATGTTAACCTATAGGTGATGCGTTCAATCTAAACGTAATTCGATTGACTTGGGCTGATTCATCACTCAGTGTTACTCGTGGCTACTCTGTAAATATTTATATGCGCTTATTTTGAGTCTAATGCATTTTTATCCGTAAAATTTTTCCGCAACAGAATATTACTGTATTCAAGCCAGAGTAGTTGCTAAGTTCCAATCGGAGTTCTTATGCAAATAAGCAATCTCATTCGATCTCATTCAGGCTGGTATAAGCAACATCGGTGAGCATAAATTCGAAAATTTTCTTCCCACTTCTAAACCAGAAAACAAACGTCTTGCTGAACTATGTACCCATCAAGAAGAGTTTGCTAAATAGAGAGTCCAAAATATACAGTTGCTACCTCGGACTTACGTTGGTGGAATTTAGTTGAGTGATGGCGCAACAAATAGATTGAAAAATTGTTAAAATTGATTTATTCGATCGGTAATATAAAAAGTCTATTGTCAAATATCATTCAAAAGTTCGCTATAAAGTTCTGACCATCTGTAATTGATTAGTGTGGCCAGTTTGTATTTCATAACTTCCGCTGTTTGTTTTAAAGCGGCCTTGTTGACAAGTCATTTATAAATCTCAATCCAAACTTTAAGCATTTTGTCCTTTAATTCATGTACTTTATAAAAACTTTCCTTCAGAAGTTTTGTGCTGTTTTCTGGGGAATCGTAGTGTTTTAATAAGATACGAGTTTGTGAGTGGCTGATGCTAGGTGACCTGCTGGGAGCTGCTTATTTCTCGGGCAGTCCGTATCTTACTAGCAGTGCGCTTGTAACTGCCGTAATTTTAGAAAGTCACAATCTACTGACAACCTAACAACCGTTCATGATTACAACACAATCTGGAACCTTAGAATTGTGTTCGTTTTATCTTCCTTTTACTACTTCAGTATCATGCAAAAGCGCTAATGCGGTTACAAAGAAACCACATCGAAAAATCAATAAATTATTTCGTGACGCTGCACAGTCACAAATTTCCCTCTGCTTGTCATAAAATTTGGGCCTGAAACGACCCGCACCAACCAAAGTTTACTTACATCGATCTTACTAACGATTCACCGAAGAGCTTCATCCTTATGCAGAGTATCACGAGCATTTCGATTTACCGGTCATCCTCATGGGCGATGTGCATATAAGTTAGTATTATTAATGCGCTTTCTTGCATTCACCTCGTGCAGAGCACAGAGAGGAAAGCCGCCAGTCGTTAGAATTAATTCATCACACTTCACAGATCGTCCTTTCTGTCAGCTACCTCTCTCACACTCCCCAAGATAGAAACCAGATCTCATTTTGTTGTACGTGTTGCCACTTCGTTTGAAATCTTCAATTACCAGTGATTGATATTAACGATTCATTTTGAAATGGTGACAAATATGGTATACTACTGGTGAAAGGTCGGAGTTGTTGGCAGACTTCATCCAATATCAGAAGCTGAGTGTCCTTATGCTGCACATGTTTTGTCAACTGAGTTAAGAACCGCCACCGGAAGCTCGGAATCTTGATAGTTGGGTTCGGTTAGTCGAAAATGGAGTATAAACTATCGACACCAAGTGACTATGTTTTCAAGAGTCAGCTAGTGATGGCATGTTGAACCTCTCATTGTAGTATTGTTTGCTGTCACCTGTTGTGGCTGAATTTTTCAGTTAGTAAATCGGACCACATTTAGCAATCACCAAGTCTTCACTCGATTTTTGATGAGAATGGACAATGTTTAACACCGTTTGTAAATTAAAAACGACACTACGTTTTCATCAAATTTTCAATTGTTTCACAAGCGTCTGATACTAAAGTAATTCAATACATAGATTTTCACCCCGTGGTGTGCTATAATGAATTTTGAGAAGTAAACAACCCTTTGAGTAAAAATTACGTATCCGGTATCTTCAAAAAGTATTAAATACGTCTGAAACATTCGCGTTGAACAATATCCATACATCAAAAGAATATCTAAATCACAACGATTGACAACTAGATACTGGTCTTGATTTAACACTGTGCTTCTTCGTTTGTTCTGCTATTCAGTCCGTCCTAACTGTCATGGCAGTTACAGTCTAGTGTTTATTTTTAACATATCTGAATCTGTTGTCATTAGTTTGTTCATCCTTTTTTATTTTTCTAAAACTTCATTCGTTTTTGTTTCTCTTCCTTTACTTTTCTCTATATATTTTTATCTGTCTATTACTCTGCCTTATCTGGAACAATTCTCAGCAATAATACACACAGGAGTCTCTCAAAGGTTGAAATATTCATGACGGTAACAGATTCCCAAGAACAGTAATTTGTTGACGATTTTCTGTCAATTCTTTTAGGTTAAAAAAACTCTTACCCGGACTTATTTTGTTGGGTGTATGAACGTTACTTCATGTACCAGTGTCATATAGTTCGTTCATATTATGGGTGTATATACCCAGGGTATAATGCACTCATACAACAGTCACCACAAAAGACGATCGGTTTAATAAGTTACCTATTGCACGAGAATCCTTATAAGGTATGCGAAAACATGAAACAACGAACGCGCACACTCATATGCATGGCTGACTTGTATCCGCAAAGACTGTGCAACAATGTAATGTCATTCACCTTGCTGATATGTCCCACATAGTGCATGTACATGGTTTCAATAGTCATTTCTGGTCCCTGGTCTTTCTGGCGTTGAAACCTACCAATTAGCTACCGAATGCACGCAATGTACTGCACACAGACGGAGGTAAATCTTATATAATCATACTATATTCAGCGTATTAAATCCGTACCCGTGCCGCTTTACTTAAGTGATCTGGTTCTCGATGTACGTGTGCTCTCCATTGGATGTAGTTCTCACAGGAGTTTTCTCGTTATTTGTTGTCGGTCAGTTATATATATATATATATATAAATGTATATATATATGTATATATATATATGTGGTCACACTTTTATAAAATCCATCATTTTGCAGTAGAATTTCGCACAGACATTTTGCTCACCATTTCTGCTTCTAACAGCTTAAACCGCGTTAGAAAAATTACTCTAATTTTTATGTTAGAAAAACTGAGATTCTTCTAAATGTACTTCAGTCTCCTCAACTAAATTCAAGTCTGCAGCAACTTGGTGTTCCCTCCATTCTATTATGCTACATTTATACACAAACTGAACAGTCTTGTTCGTGATGTATTCATGTAACCTGGTCAAATGTCCTTTCTTTGGAAGTGGCTGCATCTGTCCACTACACCCTTCAGGTAGCTTTTTCTTATCGTTAATATTGTCATCATTATTGATAACAAAGATATTCCATGGGATGGACTGCCCGAATGGTATTGCTTGAACAGTTGACGTTGAAATCTGTCAGACCTACTGTGTGCATTGTCAATAATATAAACTGATACTCACTCACATTTCGCCACAACCTACGCGTTTCTTTAGATATCACAGACAGTCCCTTTTGACCAGAAACACTTGACACGGAATTCAGTCATGTTATAGCCCATCAGTAGTGCCACGGCTAGGGGTTGAAATCATGCCACATTTTCCTGAGGCAGCCGTTTTGATCACTGTGCCACTATTCTCACCTTAGGAAAAGCTGAATTGTCACAAGCAAACATTCAGCATTATTTACTTGTGAGTAATGCTTAGATGACCCGATTTCATCAACTGCATTTTCTGTTGCAACCAGTTAGTTATCTCGTCATTGGTAATTCTTTTCAAGTTGAAAGTATGGAAACATCTTTTTAAGTACCCATCCCCCACGAACCCAAAATCAAACAAGAACTCTGTGCAAAGCTGCACTTAAAATGAACAAACAAATTGTTGATCAACCCATTATCTTATTTTCACTGGTTTGCAGCTTGTTTGACCCTAGTGGGAGTGCCATTTATCGTGTGTTCTCACTGCTGATCTCTGATACACTGATCGTATTACTGGTCGTTACGCTTGATCTCACCAATCAGTACACATCATTGGTTAAGCGCCATATCACATGATCATTGATGAGTATGTTCGGATTCGCGGATTGGCTTTAGGCTGCATCTGTTGGCGCCAATAATCATCTTCAGCTAACATTAAACCTTTGAATTTGCTAAACAGCCGTTTTTCATTGCTGGTAAGTGATAAGAGATTTTGATTGTTTTAATTTGAACATAACTGAGTACAGCTTTCACACTTTCATAGATTTTTCATCCACTTTACTTACGTGAGTCTGACGGCAGTTTAACCCATGGCTGTTGCAACCATCTGTACAAACAATGAGCTTTAACAACAGCGAAATCCGAATGTGGCGCTTCGTTCACGGTTGCCACCCGAATTCTTTGGGAATGTGAAAGCTATGTTCACTTGTCAGTTATGCTTGAATTATGTCCAAAGAATCCCCTATTACTCACCACAACGAATACTATTTTGTACTGCACGTTCGTCTATTTACTGATTATTTGTCTATTGAAGCTATCAGTATGTCAAGTGTTCAAAATTTATATCAAGTGATACAGAAATTTTATTGCTGATTAAAATTGAAATCGATCAATTGGTGAACCCTACTCATTTGAAATCTTTAACACGAAGTAGAAAACATCCACTGATGAGCTGACAATTGTTGGAATTCTTTCGTCATCTGTCCCTGTCTCCACATGACGTGTACTTACACGCACATGCTGATTCTTCGGTGTTTGTGCAATATAACAGTATCAATGCAATTCTAACGGATGACCAATTCTGGCCCTAACTAGGAGGTGCATTATTGATGGGCTGTACAGTCATCCACAGTAAAATCTAGGGCTTCTTTTCGGATCGAGCTGGCCAAGAAATTTCACCGAATATGCAGCTCGCAAAAATGCATGTGGGTTGTTTGTTGACACCCTAACACCCTTTTATCTGATCGGAATATACAAAACAGTTGCCCGGGAGGTTCACAGAAATCCGGCAGTATAATCGAACTGCAAATTTCTTCTCTCCAGGTTATCCATCCTCGATCGAGAGGACTGATAGATCTGGGCACTTGTCAAAAGTGAATGTGAATGAGATCTAAAATGTGCTAATTTGGTCACGTTTGTGGTAAGATGAAGTAATTAGTGGTTGTTACGCTTGTCTCAAATGAAGGAACGTCCAACTTTCTGTCCATGTGAACTTTGCCAAACGTCTGTGAGATCTTTCGTTTTAAGTAGGCTAGCCAAAAACTGGATTTTACATGCAATGAAACTTGTACATCGCGCAGCCAACAAGAAACACAGCAGCACTGAAAGGAATATTTACTAGGTCATTTGTTTTGTGAATCGCAATAAACGTGTACGCATCAACAATCAATAAAACTGCTTCCATTTTAACCAGTTTTTCTAACCAAAAATGTAATTATCTGCAGATATTGAAGAAAAATCAAGAAATGCAGATTGAGCTCCTCGAAACGGATGGTCGTGCACTGCGTGTTCAGTTGTCTGAGAAATTAACTGAAATCAAAACGCAATTACAAGAAGAGCGAAAGCAACTTAATGAACAAACACAAAATGAATTTTACGAAGCTCGTACGAGAAGTCAAAAGGTATTTCGTGTTTTGTTTCTGGTCAGCTCTATTTAAACCCTTAATCTGTTATCAGTTTCTTTCTTTTCTGGATATGGCAGTGGAATTTGCATTGTAAACTTGAAACACAATTTTCCGTACGGACTTCCTCACTTGAAACGATCGACAACCTTAAGCGTTTCGAGTACTACTCCATTTACCCGTAAAATTCATTCAGGCGATGAGTTTTAGTCCGCGTATGATGTCACGTGATTAAGAGGCAAGCAAGTTAGTGGGTGTTGACACTGGGTTGATGCGTGTGCCAGAGTATGGTGGTGCTTTCTGTACCAACCTCTGTGTGCACAGATTTACGTGAGTTGATCCGACCAGTTGCTACAGTTGTTCATACCGTCTATTATCCTATTGGATGCGGGAAATTTCGGATTAAACATAGTTCATACTTGGTTGATGATAAGCGCACATCATATTACATAGGCTGGGTTCGTACTCTAAAGGCAATATTCACGAAGTGAAGATGTATATCATTACTTCACTGGCAGAAGCTTCATGTTGAAATGTTTAACCGAATTAGTCTAGTGCCTTCTTTGCTCAATCATTTGGAGCAGGACACCACAAATGAACTGTATACAACGGAATCATACTGTCCAACATGGTAACTCAACGTCGCTGAAGATGTATTGCATTTTGGCGAATGGCTTCAACTGTAACTAATAAGTATACTCAAATATATACAACTGCGATCATTTTTATTGGTATGATTTAGCCATCCAAAATGATCCATACACAATCTGCCTATTAACAGTTAACTGGAAAGAAGTTAAGGTTCTCGGCGTTGTAGTAATGTCCTGCGGTGATTCTTGGACTGTCTCCAACATTTAACTAACGTCCAATGGGCTGAAAGTGTTGTGACAGCGAAAGACACTTGGCCAGATAATTCGTTTGTTGCACGAACTTCCGTACAGGTCATGTTAAACACGGGACCACAAACAGGTACA
>JTDE01014857.1:0-15292 GCA_014338405.1 Paragonimus skrjabini miyazakii | reverse complement strand
CAAATGTGAAATTTCTGGGCTTCCGGCGTGACTTCGTAGCTCAGCTGGTAGAGCGCTTGCCGCGTTCGGGCATGGTGTTTCTGTCGCTGGTTCGAATCCAGCCGAAGTCCAGATTTTTCGCAAATGGATCTCTTCTAAATTATCAAATCTGCCAAACTACTTATCAGTAACTTAACACCTTATAGGTTTACTTGAGCTATCCAGCAACGGTTGCTAGTTCGCCAGGTTTGCTGACTGAATAGTGTTTTTATACATTTCGCACAATTCTCGTTAATACATTATTACAAATCACCATGGTGTGATATTTCTCGATGAAAATTTTACATCATGCCTTTGTACCCAAAGTCGGTGTTTGGTATGTTCCATGTACTCTTCTTGAAAACTGCATTTAATCGACTGCAAACAAATTTTTTGATAATCAGTGTTATTTTTTAACCAATTCCAAGTATAACCTCTACTTCTGTACTGTGTATCCAAAACCCTTCGAGTACCAATTGTGTAGTTCATCTACGTGGATATTGACATGTTCCTAGTGAACGTAGTTTGGCAAACATTCTACACTTTCTCATTTTATAAGCGTATCCTGGGGATCACGTTATAAAGAACAATGCAAGATGATTTAGTCGAAACCTGCTGTACTGCAGAACATGGTTATATGTGTCAAATTGCGTGGCGGACCTTACCAAACGCATGAGTGTCGTAAATGCGAACGGCCTTCTTACTTACCTCGACGTAGTTGGTACGACGTGCCTCATAGAAGTTGCTATGAACCAAAGTACTTAATCCTGTTTCAAATATCTGTGTGTGACATGCTGGCCTAGTTGTCAGCGTCTGTTCATTGATGTGCAGACTCATTTAAGGAAAGTGGAAATCTTCGCTTATGCATTGTACTACCTTACACAATTCAGGCTGTATTATGTTCGGTGAACAACTCAGAGACACGATTATCCGGATATTCGGTGAGATATGGTCAAAGTACACTGCAGGTGAATTACGCAAGATCGAATGGGTCACCACTGGTGAGAATCGATCCAACAAGAATGAAACGATAGACAAAATCCTACTTCAGAAAGCACTAGGCAAACGGACAGAACCTGGTTACTGAACATTTTACTAGAAACCTAGCTGCGTTGTGCGTTTGAATTGTGGCTCACGAATGTCAACGCACAATCGGCTAGGCAACAAACGAACTGGGTATCAAAGATTGTGGTATACTGAACTATTCTTCATCACGAAAGTTTACTTACTAGAAGTTCCTTCCCCTGTATGATTCTTAGGTTATTCCTGTTCAACGCAACCTCAGCAGTTCAACTATTCTTAGTAGTTCCTAGTCTTATTATTTAGTTTATTATCCAGTTCATCGCCGACTGGCTTGCTGGTTTCATTCTATCGCGATACCGTGTGGTATTTCGTCAAAATTCAGGATTTTTCCTTAAGATACAATTGCGTAGGTTAGTACTGATCGATTAGAATCTTACACCACTGAAAATCTTACATTGGCTGTTTTTATGATATTCATTATGACCGGAAAATGATTGACATGTATGCAACGCTACATTCTTTCGGTAAAGATAGATGGTTTCCAACTGGAGTTACCATGCCCCTTTGTAATACTCTGAATGAAACGACAAAGCAAGCGGACTGCAGGCGGGTTCTCAGCAGCGACAGATAAAACATGCGCGGATGCGGCAAATGCTGTGCCAGCCGCGCTATGAAGCCACGCCGGAAGCTCAGAACTTTCACACTGAAACTTAATTACCCATCCAACGCCATGTGGAATTCACTATAAAATCCAGGAGATTGATTGCCCAAATAGATCAGCTGGTGGAACATTTGCCGTATCAATGCATGTTGTTTCTGTTGCTGATTTGAATCCAGCAGTTCTGGATTTTTCGTGATTGGGTCTCTTCAAAATTATCATCTCCTAAATTACTTATCAAAAAAGTAACTGCACAAGCAGCTTGAATGATAAAAATTAAAACTATGATATTTAAAACTTACTTATTGACATGCGTATGTACTCAAAGTGGGTAAAAGCTGGCTTTGTGTGTAAGACTACTTCTTCAATCCTCCACGGTTCGGTTCTCCTCGCCAACTTTGAATTAACTGGGGGTGTTATTGTTGGTTGTGTGTGCAACAAGTGAATGATTCATACACCTTCGGATGGCGAACTACTACGTGTTCAACAGTAATGAGTAGACACTTGAGATATAATGGCCAGTTAAAAATGAAACTGCATGATTTGAACTCAGTGACGTCCAAACGAATTGCGGAGGAGCTCACAGTGATGAACACACGGTCGCTCACTGGGCCTCAGGAAAATGAGCTCAGGATTAACTGAAATTTTGGTCAGTTAAAAGATTACTAAGGAGGTGTAGAGTTGGGTGGGGCGTGCTAGAGACCGTGCGTTTCTTGTGCTAGTGAAGTGAGGAAAGGCGATCGCACTATACTACTTACACCACCCCTCATTAGTCAGGCAGGACAATGTGTGAGTAGAAGAAGAACTCCGGTTCACCTGCAGCCGGAAATTGAGCGACAAGTGAAGTACATGCTGAAGGAAGAAATCGTTGAGGAAGCTGATAGCCCGTTCAATTCTCCCGTCTATTTGGTGAGGAAACCCAATGGTGAATTTCGATTTTGTGTCGACTTGGTAAGACTCAACAAGAGTACAGTCAATAAGTTCATAGCAGTCCCAGCGGTGGCAGTGATTTTCGACAAGCTACAGAACACCAGGATATTTACAGTGTTAGACCTGCGGTCTGGATACTGGCAGGTTCCAATCAAGCAATTGGACCGAGATAAAACGGCGTTCACAGGGTGAGAAAGCAATACCGCTTCAAACATATGCCGTTGGGACTGTCAGCTGCCCCTTTCAAGTCCAGACGACTGATGTTGAAGGTGCGACACGGATTGAACAATACTGTTGTCTATGGAGACGATATAGTCATCTACAGCGCGAATGAGACGGAACATAGAGCACACGTTTCAGCTGTGCTGCAGAAGATTGAACAAGTCGGCCTACGGATCAACAATCTAAAGTCTCAATTGGCAAGACAAACGGTAGCGCTACTCGATCACAAGGTCGGTCACAGTGAGGTTCAACCTTTGCCCTAGAAACCGCTGACGATCGAGGCCATTCTGGTGTCAACATCGGAGAGGACGTTGAGACAGTTTCTCAGTCGTGTCCGGTCATACAGCCGCTTCATCAAAAACTTCAATGAACTTGCCAGCCCATTATACGAAATTGTGTAGACGAATTGTGGATTTCACTGTTCATATAAGGTCAATCAAGCGTTCGTCGAGATCTAACAATTGATGAAGGAGGGACAGCTGACACTGAAATTGCCAGTGGCTGAACAGAGCTTCGTTGTCGCAACGGATGCGAGCGATTTAGGAATCGGAGCTATACTGGAGCAGGGAGGCGGTATTGTGGAATATACCAGTCGGGTATGAACTCCTGCTGAAGAAAGCTACTCAACTACAGAGGAGGAATGTTTGGCAATCGTGTGGGCCTTGGTAAAATGGAGGCCGTACTTGCTCGGCCGACGTTTCCATGTGGAGATCAACCACAAACCGTTGGATTAGATTGAATCGGCGAAGGACCTTCGAGGAAAGCTGGCTCGTTGGATGATGCGACCACAGGAGTACGACTTCACAATTCAGCATGTAGCTGCACGAGAGAACTATATTCCAGATTTGCTGTTCCAAACACAACACATGGACGAGGTTCACAAGGACATGATCGGAGTTAATAGCATTGAACTTGAGAGCGATCCCGGAATTTACAAGCAGCACAGATGATGGATGCGTCAATCCGGACGGTGAGTGACCAACTTCCGTCGGGAGAACAACCGCCAGAAGACAAGGTGAATCCGGAGGTGAAAGCTTTCATAATGCACTGGTCAGACTTGCGGTTGAATAGTGTCCAAAGTTTAGTGGGCCAACTGCGGGAGGGAATAAGCGTGCCTCTTAGACCGATAGAGTTGAGAGCGACAATTGTGAAGGAATGTCATCAGATGGGTCATACGGGGTGTCATCGAACTTCTGAAGTGCTCAGGCAAAGGGCATACTGGCCGGGAGTGAAGAAGGATGTCAACAATTATGTGCGGGCATGCCAGCAATGTCAACTGCTGAAAAGCACTAACCACCCCAGTCAGTATCTTACACAACCAATTCCGGTCAGCGGAATTGGGGAATTATGGTCGGTGAATGTGATGGGTCCCTTCCCACTAATCACTTCCGGAAATCAGTAAATCATCGTCTTGACTGAACATTTTACAAGATTCAGCCACTATACTCGATTAGCGTACAATCACTGTATGCAAGGCGGTGATGGAACACATCGTTGCAGATCATGGAATTCCGCGGAGTACATTGGTTGATCAAGGTCTCTGCTTCGAAAGTTAGGAGTTTCGGAACCGTTTGGAGCGCTTGGGAATCAAGAAATTTTGCACACCGCCATACCATCTCGAATCAAATGGATTGACGGAAAGAAACAATCGCACAATCAAGGAGTGTTTGGCAGCGAAACGAAGGAGCTTGGAGGAAACACTACCGTTCATTCTATTGACCTATCGCTGTTCGCCACAAGAGACAACGAAGAAGTCGCCGTTCGAGCCAACGTACGGGCGCGTGCCACGTCTGCCAGTCGATCAAGAGATTGGTTTATGGGGAGACCGACAGATGAGCACGCGTGAATTAGCAGAAGCGCGGAGAGTGGCCAAAGAAAACTTGAAGAACGCACAAGAAGTTTCCAAGGAGCAGTCACTTGCAAGGTTGTCGGGTCAAAGTGCTGTGCTTGAAATTGATTCGAAGGTTAACCACGGAGACCGGCGGAGTCTAGGCGCAACAGAACCTGGATCTAGGAAGTTCCTGGCAAAGTGGAGAGGACCTGATATAGTAGTGGACCGCCGTGGCCCAGTGTATTTGATTAAGAATGAGAAGAATCAACATTGAGTGCACGGAAGCTAGCTTTGTAAATGGCATGATACTCCGAGCAGAAGAGAATGCACACCTGGATCATCGACGTCCCCGAGGCTGGTACGCAGATCGTAGAGAGAGCGAAGAGAACCTGAACGGCTTTTGCTGCAGCTGGAACAATCTTTGCGGGGGCAGGAGTGTGGTGAGGAGGATCGTTCGCCCCATACTATACGCACCATTATTCAATAGCGGGGCGACATATTAGCCGCATGGAAACGCGGGAGTTATCATCGTACCAACACGACAATGCAGTCTATCATGGAATCGTTCTGGCTACGCGGAGAAGCTGAGTATTAGCGTCTATGGCAGCCTGGAGCTTCTGGAACGATTGCCATATGTATTTGAGTGTTTTTGTATTTGGTCATGTTTGAACACTTATCTCGTGTTAGTTACCTAAATAAACAACCTTTGCGCCATCCGTGTTCATGGCTCAAAATACAAGGATTCGGATACTGGAGTTACTGGGAAACATTGGAAACATTGGAACATACCTTCGCATGATACGGTTTTCTCTCCACATATGAGCTGGGTACTGAATACCGTTGCAAACGTAAAATAATAGAATCAGTGATATATGCCAATATGTATGTGATCAGTGATGAGTTTTCAGGGATTTGGTTTATTTCCATTTGAAAATCACCCATAATTGATCGCAGTTGTCGCATTCCCATAGACTTTCCAGTCAGCTCTTTTTGGAAAAAAGCACTAGACTCGAGTTTCGCTCTCATTAGAGCTCGTCAGTAGTGCATATCCCCTCCACTGCCGGGACTTGAACCACGGACACGCTGTTCATGAGGCAACCGTGTTTACCACTGCGCCATTGACCTCACATTAGGCACGACCGAATTGTCATATGTGAACGCTCAACCACTTCCGCTTGTGAATAATGATCAGGTTGCCCGATCATCTCGAGGGGAGACACAGTAACTGTCCTGTTAACTCCAATTTTTGACCCCTCGACTAGGACTTCTCTCCAATTTTAAATCGCAGAAATCATTGACTTGCTGGGCGGTATTTGTTTACTGATGAGTAGTAGGGGACTTTGGTTTTCATATAGATTGAACATCACCCATAATGGACTGCAGCTGTCGCATTCCTTTCCAGTCAGATAGTAATTGTGTCTCCTCTCGAGATGATCGGACAACTTGATCATTATTCACAAGCGGAAGTGGTTGAGCGTTCACAAATGATAATTCGGTCGTGCCTAATGTGAGGTCAATGGCGCAGTGGTAAACATAGTTGCCTCATGAAGAGCGTGGTTGGAGTTCTAGTCTCGGAAGTGGAGGAGATATGCACTACTGATGAGCTCTAATGAGAGCGAAACTCGAGTCTAGTGCTTCTTTTTGAAAGGGGCCGACTGGAAAGGAGTGTGTGATTTTTGTCGTGTTGAAACGCAAACCTCACGTGTTGTTTTTCCGAATAAACAATCCTGGCGCCATCCGCATTCTAGGCTCAAAACACTAGGATTAGATAAAAGTCTAATAAGAAGGTATGGCTGTTACCACCCCCAAATTCGTCAGAAAACTACCTGCATGATTTCAGGGACTCAAGTCCACCTGACAACGGGCAAATGAATGTATGAATTGCTACCATATGGTGCAGACGTTTTGGTGATCGGTTCCAGAATATTAGAACTTTCATTAGAGTACCAAAATACAAAACAGTAGTGCGATATGACTCATGGGAGAGTATATGAGTTTCAGTGGGTCGTGAGGGGCGGGAAGTGTCAAAAACGAGCCCCATGAATAATGTTTCCTAACTCCCTTTAAAACATCTTCGATATGGGGGGACAGATGCACACTGTAGTACAAAGTAACTCTCATGTGATTTGAAAATGCGATAGATTCACACTGGATATGTAAACCGGGTTGTTGTTACATGAATTGATAAAAACGACTGCTAGTAGCAAGTGAAATTAAAATATCCGCAAACTTTCAGGTGCGAGTATTTGACCGCCAGACAGGCCGTAATTTAATAACCCCCGGTCAGAAATGTCGGAAAAATCAAAATCCAAAGTTGTGCCATTACATTGCTGCAGGAGTATAGTTCATTCTGGCGATGATAGTCTATCTACGTAAGCTGAGAAATATAAAAAAACAGGATGTCTCCTTGGGGTGAGCCAGAGTTAGCTGACTTGACAAAGTATGATTAACAGATTCCAGCGTTTGACGTAGTTATGTCTACTTATCAGTCGTACTTCTCGTAGTTCATTTGATTCTGTGCACTTGTTAGTTGTTTCTTTTATTAACATAAACCATTAAAATGTCCATTTCCCCAACAACACAGAAACAGGATTGTGTTGGCAAAGGTATGTTTTCCCCTTATAACAAAGCCGTGTACCGACTGACCCATACTCGTGAATCGGGAAAAATGAGTTGATATGGTATTGTAGGTTGAAATTACCTAACGGAAAACCGTATCACGCAGGTTTTGTGTTTATCCAGAGTAACCAATCTTCGCAACCTGTATATATCATTCTTTTGAACAAAACAGGTTTCTAGAGAGCAAACCAGCCCAGTATGACAAACATTTTTGAGACAGCCGCTGATATCGATCATGATGACGCAGCAAATTGCCTCACCATGGCATCAATTTATGATTAAAATAATATAGAAATACACATTAAAATGAAATAGATATGACTCAGAAACAAGGCCACAACACCAGTGAGTGTCCTACATTGTTTGTCCTTTTGACAACACGGCTACTAAACGTCGAGTCGGAGTCCACAAGTTGTGCGGTAGATTCGAAAACAGCATGACGCGTCGCAATTCTTATGGGAAAGTCTTCAGATTTCAATCGTTCTTTTGCTCATTTGTAAATCTGTTTTGATCATTGATGGAGCTATTTATTATCCCTCGTTAAGTGAGAAAGTTATCCGATAGGAAAGTGTCGTATTTTAACCTTAACCATTTGCACTCATTGGTGGATGCTGGTTCCCGACCCTGTGCTACTTTTCAAAAGCAGAATCGTTTGCCAACATCCAAGTGCTGTCGTTCGTGCACCGTGGAGGCCAAAGCACTGAGTATATGGAGTCGGGCGGTTTGACATGAAATTCACGTATACCCAAGTGCCCACTAGGACGGCTGTATCTATCTTGACGTACTGGTAACCCGATTCTTTTAGGAGACCTGCTTTTAGGCAAGTCTTTCAGTTGAAATCCTCGCTAAATGGCTCGGGCTCCGGATTCACAAGTGTGGGTCAAGGGACGAGTCAAACGATCCCATATCACACTGAAAATGATAGCGTAAACACGTGAGTCGATGGGAAACGTGGGATTTGCAGTTTGCCAATGGCAGTATTAGCCGGATGGCCCAGTTATTAGACAAAGTCCGGCCTATAGCGGTGGCTCATAGTCAGCTAGCCGATCAGCTTTGACAGGCCTGCTTCGATTATCAAACCCCATTACAACTGTGATGACGATAGGTAGTTTCAACCGAGCACGACACTGTATTAGTCAAGGCAGATGGGTTGATTACCGTATAGCGGACAGAGCTGGTTGTCCATTTGGATGATGAGACCCAGGGGGAAATTGTTTGAAAGGTTAGTCACAAAAGAACCTATTTACGATCCACTGAGAGGGGTGGACTATCCACTTCTATTGACTATGTTGGCGGTTATGTTGCTCTGCGAAGCAGCCACACAAATATTGTTGCTCAACAGTGCGACATTTCTATGCCAAATCCACATGCGTTCAGTTGACGCACTGTTAACGTCTGGCTGATTTAATGGCTACCTAGACATCGATGCGACAGCAACTGTATTAAATTGTAAGCTGAGCAGACCTTGTCTGCTAACTGGGCCATCCAGTCACGGACTCCTGAGTACCAATTGAAAAATATCCACCCCCATCGCGTCTCCAATGGTTTGTGTGCGCGCGCTCACGTTAAGAACTAGACCTCAATTGTTTAAATGGCGCGATGTGCACTTGAAACTTTTGTCTAACCATGCAGAGTGAAAGTTAAGTCTGCTATCTGGCACCAATAAACATACAATGTTCAATTTCCGTTTCGGTGTGACATTGTTGTTTCATTGTCCAACTCTGATGTTATTTCATCAGAGCAGAAAGAAGACATATATTGCGATATGTTAACATTTCATTTACTCTCATCAGTCGCAAACGTAAAACATGCAAGTTATATACATCATACAAATAAGGACAGGTGAAGAAGAGCACTGAGCCCATACTGACAGCTGAAAAGAAGGATGTTTTCTTATTCTTGCCATTCAAAGGTGACCACTTAGCCAACGACATAAAGCACAAATTAAAGTCTGCTCTGGCTCGAACGTTTGCGGCTGCGCAGTTGCGCTTATTTCAAACCACCAGAGGAGCAGTTCTCCGAAATCGCGAATGTAGCTTGCCAAACTCTTCTGCCTCCCATGTTGTTTACCAGTTCACTTGCAGTTGCAGTGACATTTACATAGGCAGAACAGATCGACAACTATCTCAGCGAGTCGCCGAACACATTCCGAAATGGTTGAAACAACAGATGACGCACCAACTTGTTGCATTGACGGCTCGAAATCCAACGTCATCGATTGCTAAACACCTCATGACAACGGGTCACCAAGTTGACCCATTAAACTCATTTAAGATACTGTTGCGCAATCGAAACCCGAAGCTACTAGCTTTCTGTGAAGCGATGCTCATCCGAACTTACCAGCCGACGTTGTGTGCACAAAAGTGGTTGAGGCAACCTATCGGGCTGCCATGGTCGTGATTACATAATGCTTGTTGTGCTTGTATGCGTGTCTAATCCCTGTCTGTCCTTATTTGTATGATGTATATAACTTGCATGTTTTACGTTTGCGACTGATGAGAGTAAATGAAATGTTAACATATCGCAATATATGTCTTCTTTCTGCTCTGATGAAGTGGTTAAAGGGAACTCAGTGTTTCTGATGTTATTACTTGGGCCGGGTTAGTTCAATAATTCAATTTTAACCCATACATTCTCGCGTTCAGCTGTGAGAATGTGACAAGAAATTATACTGTTCAATGCTGTTGTGCACTTCAGCTAAGCGCACACAACGTCGCTGTGGCGTTGCGCAATTACGGCTTATTAGTGAGCAGTGAAGCGACCAGTCAGCTAAGTTTTCTACACTACGTCCTTCTGTCAAGCTTGAAAGTGTGCGTCATGCTAGTATTCCAAAGTGTGCTGGCTGTTCCTGAGATAACCTCATCCTGCATCCTAACAGTCAAGTCAGTCAAGTCAGTTAGTAGTTTGGTTTTCGTGGTCACTTTAAAATGTTATATTGGTAACAGCCGGTTGATCTCAAACAGCATCATCCTCGAGGGAGTGTCAATAGCATCCGCGTGCAGAACGGGGGCTGGCACGGAGTTGTAACTAGCCGATCAGGATTTCTTTACAATTTCTCTGGTGCTTGAAAAGAGGTTGTAGTGTGTAATCAAAGACAGAAGTAACGATATGATAGACAGTTGTTTGGATAGTTCACCCCCAAGCCAATTACGTGGGTTTCATCATGACGTCTCATGAGACAAACCGCACAAACCAAGAAGTGACTGTTCCCGATTGATAATAAAGACAGCTACTAGATTAAACGCAATAATTGGGTAGGCCCGGACCAGACGTTGACTGGATGTTACATCACACGGTCAAGGTCAGATGTTTGTACGTGGTCATTACTCACAAGCGAAAGTGGTTGAGCGTTCACATATGACAATTCGGTCGTGCCTAATGTGAGGTCAATGGCGCAGTGGTAAACACGGTTGCCTCATGAACAGCGTGTCCGTGGTTCAAGTCCCGGCAGTGGAGGGGATATGCACTACTGACGAGCTCTAATGAGAGCGAAACTCGAGTCTAGTGCTTTTTTCCAAAAAGAGCTGACTGGAAAGTCTATGGGAATGCGACAACTGCGATCAATTGTGGGTGATGTTGAATCTATATTAGGTCTGATTATATCAAGAGGATGTTGCCAATACTTTTAGATGCTAGCAAATTCAGTACGACAGAACATGGAAAAGACAGAGCGGAGCTCTTCAGATTGCTGATTCCTTAAAACGATAAATGGAGCTGGGCCGTATCACACAAACTCATTTTGAGCAGATGAAACCAACTGGATCCTTCATCCCACGTTCATAAGAGTGACTGTTCATTTAGACCGATATTTGATATGTGTAATTCACCATGTGGTGCAACAGCCAAGTGGTTAGAGAAAACGCTGGAACCAGCACGGCGGAAATTATGTCTCCACAGTCTACCTGACACCTTAGAGTTTGTGGATTTCGTGAAGGACATTAATGTTAGACACATGAGCTCCCTTGGTGTTACTTCGCTATTCACAAATGTTCCGCTAGCAGAGAACTTTTTTGTTTTATCAGACAGAACAACCAGAAAGCATGTTAGGATTACTAAAATCAAGCCTAAAAGAACTATTTTTGCGGTACACCCTCAATGTTCTGCTCATGTTCGACAGTGTCAGTGCTCGTCGATGGGGTTTTTGGATTCTAGCGTGAACTGACCGTGAAATCCTACTTGGACAGTCAATCTCCTGGATCATCTGGTGAATTCCACATGGCGTTGGATGGGTAATTAAATTTAAGTGTGAAATTTCTGAGCTTCTGGCATGGTTTCACAGTGCAGCTGATACAGCTTTTGCAGCGTCTGCGCAAGCTGTTTCTTCCGCTGCTTCAAATCAAGTCGGTCCAGATTTTTCGCAACTGCGTCCCTTCCATGTTACGTGTATTCAAAAGCAGTTCGTTCAGACACTGCAGTAGTGCTGACCATCACTTAGTTATTTAAATGATCAAGGGTAATATCAACCATCGACCATCTAGCAGCGATACACATCAACAATTATTTATCTGACCACGGTCATTTTTTCAACATTTTTTATTTCCGTTGAACTGACGCCACGAAGAAGTGAGGTAAGCAGTAGCCAGTGTTTCCTAATTTCGAAAGTTTGATCTTTGAAGATAGACATTTTTCAGAGATTAGGACGGAGTGAGCTGAATTGTAAGTCAGCTGTGTCTGGATCGCTGTTATATTATCCTCCGGGACGATTAAATTTCTTGTCTTGTTGCTTGCTCATATACCTTTTCTGTGCCTTGTGTCACCTCTTTGTACGCAGTAAGCATCCTAAGTCCATGGAGATACTACCTTTCAATACAGAATTAGCACCAATATCCTGGCCCGTGAATGCGCCTTGCGACAGCAAATCATAAGAGTCAAGGTTCGACATTTGGAGTTGCCTGTCTATCGGTCGATTATTAGAATTCCCCAATGGTCAGGATGAACGATAGCTCACATGCTAGACACTGTTCAAGGCCGTCTATTTCGACCCTGCATATCTATAAAGCGTGTGCATACACGCGCACGCATTGCGTTCATCAGACGCAGTCGTGTGGACCTGTTCATACGTACGTACCGGAGCAGATGCAGCTATTTTTCTAAAAATAGACTGTAAACTGACCAATGAAAGTCGACTTTGAGTCGACCTGTTGGACCTGTGCCAAATATTGACGCCCTCAGTGTGATTTTAGAAACGTTGACGCCCATCAGTGTCTGGTTACTAGTTACTTACCATTTCCTATGGACACCCCTTCTAAACGATTGGTTCATCATGTGCATACTACTAGCAGAAAGACAGAGCAACTGTTGGTAGTGATTCCTTACAGCCACTTTCTGTATGGTTCGTAACATGATATGAAGTAAATTTGCCGTCTATCTCACCCGACCAATGGGTTGTTTGCAAACGTTTGTCCTGTCTGCTTGCTCCTACACGTGTAGCTGCAACCTTGCGAACCACGTACGTTTTCTTTCTGACAATCAGCAGTTGTTAATACCAAAGTCTCATCGCTAGTTTTCCCGCAGCTGTCATTTGGAACTTGAGGCGAGACATTTTAGTCTCGTCAATCAATGTCTATTTTAAGTGGAGTGACTTAAGTGTGTGCTTTGTCGCGCCTCTCTCTCACGTACGGTTATTTTCAATATTTTGCATTGAGCGATTAATGCGATGAGCGCTCAAATTCTACTGAAAGTTGTCTGACGTATGAAATTATGGACAGGGTTATTGTACGACGTTGAAAAGCTTAAAATAAAAACGAAAATTGTGCACTATCTCAGCTACCTAGAAAGGCCTTAAAAACTGTGGTATTTCTCCTTAGCAGGCTGGAAATTGCTTTTTTGGAAGAACAAGGTTAAAGTAATTAAAATGAGTGTTCAGTGGAAGTTTGGGGACTTAGATAACCTTAAGTTGAACAACGACAGAACCGGAGTGCAGATTCTGGTTCGGATTAGGATGTGCACTACCAAGGAGCTCTAACAAGAACGAGACTCTAGTCTGTAGTGAGATCACCTTCGACGTCTCCAAAATCACAAATCCCCTGCAACGTGAGAGTTGCCTTGCCAGTACCACCGCCCTGGTTCACATTACCTTGTGAATGTAAGTTTACTACAAACCACTAGCATCAAAGTTTGTGTGTTGGCGTAGGTATCGCAGTTTTACTTGTAAGTATATTAGGAATCTGTGCCATCTCTACCATTGTAGGCTACATTCACTAGGATAACAATGTTTTAGCTACTACCATTAGGAACGCCGCCCAATTAGGCTGACACTTGTTTGAATCCTGAGGGTCAACTGGAAGTTCCGTTGACATTCGTCCTTTCTGGCGGCTGCCGTGCGGTTGTGTTGAAGGTTATCTCACGTCCAGTACCCTAGCGCCCTTAGTCGTTGTGTTGAAGTCAGTTTGTGTACGGTGAGTAAATAAATAAATAAAGTTTGTTTGTAGTACCACCGTTTTCTCACTGTGACTTCCGATCCGCGTTTATATAAGGCTGGAGAAATCTTGGGTATACGAACCTGGGAACTGGCATCACGATGAGTCTATTGCTTCCCTTTGAAGTGGGCCAGCTGGAAGGCCTATCTGAATGCGACAACTGCGATCAAGTGTGAGTGGTGTCCACTTTGAAATGATCTAAATCTTCCAATTTCTATTGAACAGTTTCTGTAAATTCTTCAGCTTGTTATAGATTTGTTTGTGCACAGCGATTATGTTCAGTTTTCAAGCAGACCGAAAACAATTCACACAAAGCTTTCCAAGTATTTGTAGTGAGTTCATGTGATGATAAACGGGGTTTGACTAGGTGTTTAAGTCACGAATATGTTTCAAGGATAATGTGACGTATCTCAGGCATTCGGACATTATGATAGAGAGTGGTTATCTCAAACTTCTCCCAGTTTGGGTAAGGTCACACTGAGTAAAGCAACCACCACTTTCAAGAGTCGGCTTATTAACATGCGATTAATTTTCACAAATATGAACTCAGCATGGTTGTCTAGTATTTAAACTGGAAATTCACCTTGCGTATTCACTTTTGTTCTCGCCGTTTCCCATTCTTACTGTAAACCATCATTTTGTAAATCAGTGTGAATGCCTCTAAAACTTCGGTCTGCCGTACTTTGTGAACAGCCGTTGGCTTAGCTTAGAATCGGTTGCAAACCCGCTAACTAGGATGGGCGGTACATGCGCTTTCCTTGATTACTTCAGTAATTCAGTACGCGCACTCTTCTGACGAGTCACGCGTTATATATTTCGATTGCTCATCTCCATCAGATTCTTTTCAAAACTTGCTTCAGATGCAGCAAAAGCCACGCAGTTTTTGCCTTCGTTCTTTCAATAATTTGCTTGTCAGAGATATCAGTGTTGGTACGCCTAGCGTGCGTCATCGGGGACTTCTGTGCTTTTTTAGATGATTTCTGTGAACCTCATACTCATGCATATCCTTCCTGATCAGCCCGACTGAACTGTGCCATTCAGCCATCACGCAGAGTCCCGTACACTATGCGACGAACTTCCAGGATACCTGTCGTATTGCTGCCAAACTCCTCCGGTATGTACTTAACCTGTGGACAACGTTTGAACGTCCAGATACCCTGGTATTCGGTTTTCCAAGTTCTATCATCCTGGTCACATTTACACCCTGATATCTGTTGTATCGTATTCATTGGCGAAGTATGCTCCATCTAAAAACGTTAGACATTGCTGTCCGTAGTGTGATAGACTTGACTCCAAACAACCGAACGAATCGGTTTGAACGGTTTAACAATGACTGTCACTAACTGACCTAATGTAGTAAAGAGGAGCGATCGTAATATACTAATCACACCACTGCTATTCAGTAGTGGGGCCAGAGTATAGATTTTGACGTTGAAGCGGCCGCAGGAATAATACAAGTAGAGACATCGGAGTGCAGCATCACACGAAATGGTTATTGGTACGTAAATGAACTGAGCATTGGTGTTTGTGGTAACCGTTACGTTCTGGGCCTAGTACCGTACGCAGACAAAT
>JTDE01014856.1:0-15099 GCA_014338405.1 Paragonimus skrjabini miyazakii | reverse complement strand
GCGTACACACTATTTTGATAGTCTCTCCTTGTCCTCCGTCTTCCTGGCACTCGCAGCTTGCCCTTTTGTTCCTGAACGTTGCCTGTGGGTAACATACTACTTGTGAGTAGTATACTACTCACAACGAAACTGCCTGTCATACAACACTATGTAGTCCAAAGAGCAACTTACAGGGAGGATGAGTTGTTTGCTTTGCACAAAATATGTATTCTCACTTTGCATGTCCCTGGAGCGTGAAATGCATCGTCTCCATTTATGACCGTACTCGTTCTTTTGCAGATCATAATTAGATAACTCAGAAGACTCGAGCGCTGCTGGCATTGTTCGACTTAGGTGGGAACGATAAATCCACGAACAAACTAAACTTGTACAAGGGTAAATCTTACTCAGAGCTCGGCTGCACAAAAGTTTCTTATTTCAGTGTATGCGGTGACTGAAAGAAAACGAGCCTTCAGCTCTTCTTTTGCTGCTGCCCAATGAAGAGGCTTCTTCCGAGATCCAAGTTACCGCTGAGGTGGTTAAAGTTTACTATTCCCGTAATAAACAGCATTGCATCAACCAACCGATGCCCTACTCTAACCTTTTCATTTTAACTGTCAACAGTCACCCCTTACAGTCAACTTCTTCGTACTAGACGTCGTAAACTTGTAATTAGGGGTTAATTTATAAGATACGATGCGTCCATATAAGATATAACACGAAGTCCTCGAAAGTAATTGTATAACCTTATTGTTTTTAGTTGGTTCACGTCGCAAGGAATGCACTTTTACAACCCTAGTAAATCTATCAAAGTGACGTACGGGGTAACAATACGTTTATTTCGTAACATTTATCCATCCTCAATCAGCCGATTTGCGTATTAATGCCATAGTTTTCCTGTAGATGTTAACTGTCAAATCCGAGATATGTAGCTACTTGTTTTGCACATTTCATTGTTTACCACACAGTAATGTAGAACCTTCGAAAAAAATGTTGTGAATCTGGTGGTCGTTATATATTGACCCATTGCTTGACGACGGTTTGGTCTTAACAATACTCAACCTGTATGCGCTGGAACTCGGTATCTGTTGTGGAACAGTTCCGCAAGATCCGTCACGAAGGCCTCCCCACTCAAATGTTAGGGAGAGTAGTTCAGAAGCGAAACAAGTCCTACAGTTTGGAAGCATCAGTGTTCGCTGTAGTTTTAATAAATCTGTTTTCGAATGAACGCTGGTATTAGAAATAATGTTTGTGCCTGGTCAGTCATTATCATTGTTAAGTTAAAACAAAAGCATTTGGCCAGGAAGTCGGAATTGGGGGAAGGCTTTAAGCAAGCGAGAAAACAAGTGGTAGCAGTCAGACGACATTTTGAAGAGTCTAACTGTGACGAAGCAACACCAGAGACTATCGTTGGCTAAGCCACATACTTTTGCAAACCTGTATGTGACAGATTGCCGGAAAAATTGCAAATCTTCTATAAGCTTGATATTCTCCTTGAGGATTTTGCAGCAAACTCGGCCTCCTCACATTCGCTGAATCTCACTGATTTGTCAGATGTAGATTTGATCCATTTTAGCGGTAATTCAACTAACTACTTCAAGCTCACGAAGTAAATTGGGTATTATACGGAAGTTAGAGTAGCAGACCACGATCAGTGAGTGTAGTACCTTTTAAGTTATTGTCAAGATAGAGCTCCCGAGAAAGTTGAGGTCTGTGTAATGTTGCCACCATTAATGATGTACGTGTAGACAAGGGAGGCATTGCGAAATATTCATGGACAATCGTATTACCTTGACAGATGTCGGATAGATGAGTTTTTACGGGGAGCTCGACCTATCCTGATCGGTGCTGATGGACTAACACGGTTATCCGTTCGCTTGAAAACTTGCAGTGTTACTCTCAAACAGGTGGATTACGAAGCTGTTTTAAATTATTTGAGTACACTAGAACAGACTATGAAAAGGCTACCTTCCTACCCATAATTAGAATGGGCAAAATAAGCGGACCGGACCATCCTGCGAGGGCGCAAGCTGACGTCTGTCGAACTCACACAGTTTGATTCGCAATTAACGGGGATGGCGCAAGGCAGATTGGGACAGATTGCAGAGAGTAATCTTGATGCCTGTAATACAGTCTATTCAAATGTAACTAGAGAACCAGAGTCAAGAAGAGAACCGGCAAAGGTTGAAATTGTCTACTGCAAAGCCCTCTGTGGACCTGCACACACCGTTAAACGATGCACTGAGTTCGCCAACCTCGATCTACCCAGGAAATAGTCTAGTGGATGGCGACTGGTCGCTTGTTTTGTGTACCGTAATGTTTCACATAGAGATTCGAACGAGAACTCACTGTGATGAATACGGTTGTCGAGGTTGGCATCACCGTTTGCTCTGTAACCCCAGGGGTCAGACGACACGGGAGCCTTTGTTCAGCAGCACTGAAGTCTATGCTACGACCAGCCCCGGTAGCAAGTGCGTGTTTCTTCAGAACTTATGCTTTCTTGGACAACGGTTTACACACAGTTTCGTTGTTGGACATCATATTGTTAAAATTCAGTCGTTCCTGACATCTACTACTCTCGGTGGTGCACTTAACTCCAGGTGTATCTATGTAAACCCTAAGTTATTTTCGTTTTCTGTAGATGGAACCGCTGAGGTTGAAAAGACGTACACAATAAAGGGTTTGCCGTTTGCACCCGTAGCTCCCTTGTACAATGTGTGTGTGCGTTGGCATGACTTGAGGGAAATTTAACTCGGAAATATTGACCAAACGGAGGTTAACATATTGATTGGATGTGATATCTTGGAAGCACACTGGTTGTTTGACCAAAGAGTCAGTAGACGAAAAAGGTTTATGCGATTAGAACCCTGCTTAGTTGAATGGTTTTCGATCGACTGGGTGAAAATGTTACATCACCCACTTCTGTTAACTGTATCTTTCAGGAGGATTCCTCTGTTGTGGAATATCTTAAGCTCCTGAACAACCGCGAATTTCAGGATACGACGGACGTTACAGGTCCACATTAATAAGAAAACAAACTACTCCGAAAAGTGACATAGAATCGTATTCGTTTGATTAACGGTCTGTGATGGTTTCAGAAATAAATAAATGAAGCGGTTGACGTAGCTCAACCCCAGATTTAGCTTCGACGCAATAGTAATAACAACCGAACTCAGCAAAGCAGGTAATTTATCTCTCGAGCGCAATTGTTCGACTTGTTATCAACAATGTAATACAACAACAGTAGTCTGAAATAGGTTTAGTGTCAATCACCACATCCTCCGCAGTTCAAATGAAAGTCCGGGCAGTAGTGTTGACGTTGCTTCTTTTTCACACGTTCAGGAATTCTTGTCTGAGCCAGGTCGACTGCAGATACTCTTTCAGTAACTGACTGCAAATCTGAAACAGACTCAGAAACGAAACTTTCAGTCCCAGAAGATTTAACAGACAATATAAGAGAGAGCTTTAAAATCGTCATACATTCAAGACCGATAATAGACGAAACAGAATTGACAACAAAAAATGAACATGAATAAGTGACGAACTGCACATCTGTGAGTGAAAGTTCACATTAGCTGAGATTAGGTAAAGCATGTCCAGTAATACCCTTAACAGATGCTGGCAGGTTTCAAGATAACAGTAGGTTCCAGCCGCTTCACGCAAGCGGCAGAAATAAAAGATTCAATACTACCAGTGTCAACGATGAAGGAATGTTGTAGATCACCATTAACAGTAAACGATTGTGTTATATGGTGCGTAGAATCAAGAGAATTAGTAGAAATTACAGTAAGAACAATGGATTGAAAATGAGAATTCAAGTTATCATCGTCACAACTGGAATGTGTAAAAGAAGACTTTGAACTATGACAAACGGATTGAATGTGCCCGATTTTACCACACCTGTGGCACTTAGCGTTACGAAATCGACAAGTCAATCGAGAGTGCTTGCTACCTCATGATTTACAGTTATCCCACCGAAGGGTGGCATTTGGATCAGGTGCAGGGTGATTATGATCAATTGTATTCCCAGTATTTACTTTTTCAGACGGCCGCCTATGTTGACCTTCTGATCGTCTCACGTTGTTGTTGTATAAAGTCATCGATCCATCTTTCAAGGCAGCTTTGATATCCTGATACTGTCCGCATAATGTTCTGGCTGACTGGAAAGTGGAATTCGGAAGCAGTAAAAGCTTCTGTTGTAGATCACACAAATTTATTCCAGCAATCAAACGGTCACGGAGTTGAGTCTGTGATTGGTCTACGAAATTACATCGAGCAGCTTGAGTTTGAATTTCGGGAATAAACTGTCTGATATCCTGATTTTTTTACTCACGAGCGTATGAAATTTAACTCGTTCAGCTGTTTCAAAGTTTACAGGTTGGAGATGTGAAAGCAGTAGTTTCTTCAAGGATTCGTAAAGAAGAGAAATTGGTGAACCAGGAAATGACAAGTTTTTCATCAAGCTGTACGCATCTTTGCCAATTACGGTGACGAAGTGAGTGGCCTTCTTTTCCGCTTTCAGCTATTTGTCTGTGAGACACCATATTTCGAAGCGTTCTAAATAGTCCTCGACTTCTATCAACGAATTATGAATATTGAGAATTTCAAGTGGACAGGAACCCATCGTAGAAATTTACAGAAGTCCGCGACGCCAATTGTGATGGTTCCAGAAATACCGAAATGAAGTAGTTAAATTAGCTCAACCCCAGAGCTTCGACGCAATAATATTAACAACCGAGCTAGGCAAAACAAGTAATTTATCCCTCGAGCGCAATTGTACAACATGTTGTCAACAATGTAATACAACAACAGTAGTGAGAAATAGGTTTAGTGACAATCACCACAGTAATCATCCTTGTTCAATATCCGGTATCAATGCCTCAAGTTGATGAAAAATGAACATAAAGATTTTGTCACTCACGCGAGTACAGTCAACAGAGAATGTGAAAAGTTCAAGTTGAGGACAATGACAGATCAGTTCAAGTGTCTAATATTCGTCTCCGGTCTACAAGCCACCCAAGGTAGGGACGTTTGTACCAGAAGTTTGAACAAGATTGAACAGGACCCTGACATGACTTTGGCATCTGTGACTGCGGAGTGCCAACGGTTGATCAGTCTGAAACATGACACGACCATAATTTAACAGTCAGGGTTACCTACAGTCCTTACCGTCTCGCAGCGACCACTCAACCGAAGATCCGAAAAGCAAGGTGAAAAACCCTTATCGAAGCCCCCAATTGCATGCTGGCATGACGGTCATTGACATTTTGTGCGGTTCTGTCCATTCAAGCACCACAAATGCCAAAATTGCAAAAGATTCTGACACAAGGAGACGTGCTATCGTTCATCTCTGTCACCCAGAATCCCGCCGTGGTTTTCAGGGAACCACCGGAAAAAACCGAAGAAACCGAAGAAACGAAGTGCAAGGCTGAATTCCGTTTTGGTCACCTCTAACCTCAACTTTGCTGCACGCCGAAAGTACGTGTCGGTAAAAATAATCAGCAGTCCGGCACGCCTACAGCTAGACACCGGTTGTGACATCACGTTGATCTCTTGATAAATGTAGAAGAGCATTCGCAGTCCGGCGTATAAGAGAACAGGACATTCAGCTCAGAATGCATCTGCAGACAATCTGGCACTGATTGGTGACTTAGACTGTGATATTGAATGCGGTGATGTCTATACAAGAGGCACGGTCTATCTTACCGAGCACTCGAAAGTGGATCTTCTGGGCTTGATTTGGATTGAACGTCTGAAGCTGCTGGATATGCCACTTAACCAGTTGTGCAGACATGTGAAAGTGCAAGCCCCGCTGGCAGATGAGAAACCGGATCGCGTTCATCAGAACCTACATCAGAACATACAGTCACTGCCTTACCGTATGCAATCAAATGGCCAAGCTAAACGGATTGTGGATACGTTCAAAAGATCTCGTCAATAAGCCAAAGGGGAAGGGTATACCGCCGACATCCTCAAACCGTCTCATCTCAATTACCGAAAGACTCCGAATCGACAGATTCCGAGATGGAAATCTCCAGCTGAAGCTCTGATAGGACGCAGACTACGGATATCAAATGATTTACTATATCTTTCCAGGCCACCGGCGGCAAACAGGAGTCATCCTATGGAACAACAGTTTAATAGAAGACATGGAGCTCAGTTCCGTTCCTTCGAAATTGATCAACGGGTACTATCTACAGACTGCAGGGGCAAAAGGTTGCGTGGACACCCGGAAGAATTCGAAGACGTCGAGTCACAGTACTTTATGAAATTTAAGTTGGCTTACACAATTGGACACGAAATGCCAACCAGGTCAGACCATTTGCAGGACAAATAGCCCATTCAGAGAGTGGAGGTTTGCCACTGGAAGAGCTACTGGACAACGCCAAAGGTCAAGAGACACGCCAGAGACGCAGAACGTTGAGGTTCAAGAGAAGTCACCAAACGCTGCCAACACCTCGACGATCAGGCCGCACAAAGACTGCTGTGATACCACTCCAAGTGAATCCTCACTCACGTACGTACGACCAACGAGCACTAAGGGGAGGTGTTAGGAGGCACATCGCCTGACGAGACAGCCAGAACGCGCCACGCCACATCGATCGGCCGGCCCAGCTCGGACGGTATGGTTGTGGGTGGTGGTATGGCCCCATTTAGCCAATCAGATTGCAGGTTTGCGGTCGAACGCCTGTGCGCTATTTGGACAGTGTTTTTTCTCGCGTTGCCTTCTGATGCCCCCTGTAACGTGATTTGCGCTGATACCCTGACTGCCATATATGGCTGTTTAATTTGATTCGCTCTATGTCTGTCGGCCATCTATGGTAATCGTTTTTTCCTATAAAATTAGAGCCTCTGCGGCCTAGTCTCATCTCGTCTCGCTCGTCCAATAAACAATGCAGCCGCGTCTCTTCTCATTTCTCGGTTTAGTTCAAGCGACTGAGCGTGTAACCAAGGTGACGATCCAATAGTTTTTATCTACCACTTTTTCTGTTCCGATTAATTTTGATTGAATTTATTGAAAGGGCTTATCCACGGGTTATGAGGCATAAGAAAATGATTAGGTCGATTCTCAGTGTATTACAGGCACTTCTGATAATCCCCACTGTTTACACGCAGTCTCCCACACATGGGTTTATTTACTAAATCAAACAGATACTACTTAATTACTTTAAATATTGCTAGTTCACGTAAGTCATTTATAGTTTTACCATGTTATTCTAGAAAACGACGAAGGTGCTCACAATATCGATCAGACGGTCGTGAGGTTGTCATGAGTTCAGTTTCGTTTTGTTCTTGTTACTGGCGAATGAAATGATGCACGTTTACATCTAGCTAATGTGAACAGACTTTTATTCAATCAAGCCATATTATATTATTACTAAGAGAAGTTGATGAATCATATTGTGCAGCTTTTAAAACGAAAGAAATATGAATGATAAAACAACTGTTCCGAACCAAGCCGCTCAATTTTTACGCACGTAAAGTCAGTATATAGCGATCCACTGAAAGTTAGGGGCATATCCTTCTCTAGTAAAGTTATAGAATGGGACTGTGATCTACAAACGTCCCACATCAGCTTCTTCAACAAAGAGAAATATTACGTAATTAAGCCAGGTAATTCTGGAAGCCACCTGACAGGTCAAACAAAACCGATTTATTACTGAAGAGATGTGCGATAAAACCATCATCAAAAAGATTTTGCATCATCAGCTCAATTCGAAGTGAAACATTGTGTTAGCAAGATGTCTTGTGTGTTGTGTTTAACTTAAAACAATTAGAATAGATCGTAGTTTATTTACTGAAATCTAAAAATAAACCCTGATTACTAATAGCCCATCATAATGGCGTGGACAACAAAATTAAGATATAACAACTATATATTTCAAGTAAAATATTATAAAAGTGGACATTAGAAACTTGCTGGCCTGTGGCTTTTCGAAGTTGTTGTGGATCTCGATCACTGCAAGCAGAGACTTCTTGCTTGTCGACTAGTCATTTAATACAATTCGCTTACTAAGGAGGACCTTCTCTCGTCGAATTTTTTCTACAGACTATCGTCGATGTTCAACGGGTCCGAGAAAATGTTGTTTTATTCAACCGAACAGTATTTACTTTAAAAACATTAGGTGAAAAAAGTAGACATTTACAAATAATGTCTAGAACATTTCAGGATGTTTGCCAAGATTGATACGTTCAAAACATTACCTACAAACAGAACGATGATTTATTTCAGTGAAATCCCTAAAGTAAAACAAAAATAAGTACATACATTTTTGACAATAGCAGAAAAAACGTCATATCGGTTAAAACTGATTATATGAGTAAAACAAGTGTGTTACTAAAAAATAGAGAACCAGTTTTTAGAAATGACATTTTAAGGGACTGTTATAAAGGCGTTAAAAACGGTCATTAAATGAACAGAAATACCAAAAACCGATTGATTCAGCTGTCAATGAAAAAACCCCATCGGTAGGCATTGTAATTCTATCGCTTAATTGACCACCCGAATAACTTGGAACGGATTTTGTAAGTTTACAATTCTCTACATCATGCACTAGCAGTTTGGCTAGCTGAGACATTGGAACCATCTGGAAAGAAACTAATCACCTACAGACTTGATGAGTCCTTCGAAATGGTAGAAATCTCAAAATACATGAAGGTTTCAAGAAAACAAAAGGTTTTGCTCTGGTTTTCGAAATCGGTACAGAAACAAAATATAGCTCTTAGTTTTCTGGTTAGCATTAAAGTCGGAAGAAGGGAAATCCGGTTACAACACTCCTGAGGAAGGCCACCTGATGTGGTTGAAACGTAGAGTATGTGTCACGAACGGCTCGAGACGAAATGATCTTAGTTGGGACGCGCATCACGGCGCTCACCGGAAGGTCAAACAAGTGCACCAGACAGAACATACACATGGACCGAACAACAACCCTGGAACATGTCATGGGGTGACCAATACAGTCGTCCCTCTAGGCCGAAGCCAAGCTACTGAAGTCAAACCAAGGAAGCCAGCTGCTGTGTTGATTTCATATATAATGCCCTATCGAAAATTTACAAAGAACTTTTGTCGTGCCTCATTGCTGAGTTTTTTGCAATCAGTCGGGATAACTTGAGGTCGTATTAACCAGCGTTACAACAGTATGACAACCCGCTCGTAACGTTGTGTTATTCTCAATCCATTCATTAATAACATGCTAAACACGACGCCCAAACTGCTTGAGTTCATTCGTACTAAATTTGGTGAGGGTTGTTGCTGTTTAAAGCCATGGACACGCGCAGCAAATTTGGTACTTGTAATTCCTGTGAAGGCAGAAAGGTGAGATTTGTTTTAAAACTTAACACACTGACTAAGTTGCTAACGGCATCGTAGTTACCGATCCAACTTGTCTTGACTTTTAAGATCCGAGGTATCTGTGTGACACCTAACGCTATGAGGATAGCGTTGTGGCACTGGTTGCACTTAAGCACTTATTCGCTTACCACCAGCATACATCAAGTCTGCCCAAAGATATAGACATTTTGTTTTGAAGTCTGAGTCGTTTGACAGTACCGTGTCTCATGACGAAATCACTTTTCATCACAAGGATAGAATGCTAAATTCTGATGTTGAACAATGAAAACAGACAGAGATTTGTATAGTTCCTATTCAATCATTAGTTGAATGGCACATGGAGAGGTGTATGGGTCTGGAATGTTTCGCAACCATTTTTTGATTAAAATAACTCATCATCTTTATAATTTTCCCCAATGTTTAGTGAGAACAACCAAACGATGAATAATACTAATATAACTACTACGGATATCGTAATCTATTGTATGCTCAGGGCATAACGTTCATAATTGAAAGCTACCTCTATCATATGAGGTTAACTTGTGTGATTGTGTGCAAGACTACCGTGAAACGATTAACCCGAACACTTCTCTAGGTGTGTAGGTTATCCGAATGTCACGTTTATAGGTTAAATGCTAACTGTCATCAAAGATCATGAACTTTGATAGAAATCACGTAGTTTAATCACACTAACGTAGTAAGATTGATAATAAAGCAAAAGTGTGATGTCATGAACGTATCAATCAGCAACGATATCGTTGTATAAAAAGGAATGAACTTCTTCTATTCAAACAGTGTTCTATTCCAAAAGATGAAATTTCTACATTTGTATGGGTTTATTGGAATCATAACGTTATTTCAAATATCCGGTTAGTGTTCAGTGTGCTCACTTGCGTATATAGCGATTGCGGAAACTTCTATTCATTGAATGTTGTCTAATAAACCACTGATACAGAATAATTTTTAAAGCTTTATGCCAATCAATGATCAACTATGAATTTGCGATTGATTTCAGCACCGGGCAACGCTTTGGATTGTTACCAAAATGTGTACAACCCGCTCACAGGCATTGTATCCGTATCAACAGCGAACAACTGCGTATATTGTATTGTAAGTCTCAGATAAATAGTGGATATTTTTATAAATGATGCAACATACGACTGACATTAAAATTTGTGATCTACTGCCTTGTTCGTGAGTTAGTCATTCAGTCTGTTTATGTCGTTACTATTCCCATACTGACTTAAAGTGCCTAGAATGCAATTTGGATTTGAACAATACTTTCAGTTTCAGTGATACCAACACTTTCTATACTGGATCGATAAGCACATCTAAACACAAAAGTGTAAGTGGAAGGTATGTTCTTCGGAAACTTGGAAAACAGACGGCACAAATTCCGAATGAGTATGAGCCAAAGTAAACATACAGTCTATCCTAAAGTTACACGTTCACTAGATGTTGTTTACATGCGTCCCTCAGTTTTTACAGAAAAAAGGGCAAAATATTACATGCATGTGCAGGAAAATAAATAAACACACTACGAAGCATTTCTTTTTTGTCGGTCAAATAAATATTAAGTAGGCATAGTAGGTAAAGTTGTAATACCATCCAGACCCCTCAATCCAAGAAGGATTACGATGTTTTAGTAAGTACTATGATTTCTATGGTTATTGAATGGTTACATCAAAGTTGTATTGTTCGTACATACTATTCCTCAAGCGCAGCTTAGGCAGGTGTCGAAGTTTGATTCGTTTCACGGATTCCATCCATTATCTTCAGTTCTGATGCATGAATACTTTTCCGTACACCTGTTTACGAACATACTGTACAGGTTTCGGACTGTGTGCAGATCAAATCAACGGATCAGTGTTCTGTTGTATTACCTACATATCAGTGTTGAATAAATGTCATGCAGAAACTCTAATGTCGAATAAACGTCAGATCCGCAAATGATGGTAGCTGATGTGAATGAGTGTAAGTGCACAAACTTCCACACATTGTTCTTTATCCTCTCAAGAAGGACAACCCCCTATCTATCGGTAAAATTGAAGGCATTCTAGAACATTAATAAACCTCTTCAGAAAGTGATGACTACACAACATTTGGCCATCATTCAACTCATGTCCGTTCTATGCTCATTCATTGAGTTCATCAGTGTTACTGCTGGTCACCACCCAATTCTTCCATCCGTCCATCTGTAGTAAATATGTGCACCTATAGTGTTTCGTTATCAATAATCATTTGGCAAAATTTTCTCCGGGTCTTCAGCCAACCAAGTATGAAGTTGTACAAGATTTTACCGATATCCGAGTGTCTGCTGATGTTACGAAAACCCAATACAATTTCCAGCTACCATAGTTTGGCTTTCAGCCCAGCAAGTTCTCTTTCTACCGCTTCCGATTTTGTACCAAACATACCAGGAGCATGGATAAACCGACGAATTATTGCTATAAACAGTCATGCTTACTTTATGGTGTCTTAATCGTTTAGTTTCACCTTACTGAAAACGAATACACTGCTCAGTCGTGCATGTTGTGTAAGTCTGCGCATGTGTCACAATACAGAATGTGATTTTCGCAAGTTAAAACCGATTACAATCCATACGTGAACGGTGGACAGACATTGGTTTAAGTACTGATTGACTGTAATATGAATACAAGTGAACGCTTGGACAATCGGAGGCCACCTTACAGTTTAGAGCGTTTTAAAACACTTTAAGCCGAGACATGTGCATAATTATGGACCAGAAGGACTTTGATTATTAGGCAAAATATGTTCCAGTGTAAGTGTATATTTTGCGAATATGTTTACGTCTGAATCTGTTATTTATCTACTTGAAATCGGCAAAGGAGACTGATGTTTTTGTGACCGACCGGTTGCAGTGATTAGCGATATCGAAGACGGACGAAGTGTTTAGACGCAAAGTTCTTTCCGATAGTTAAATGCGATCCACATAATTCTAATTTTTACCCAAACATTTTAGATGACTATCTTTCTGTTGCGTATTAATGCTTAATTCAATTATGTGTTCTGTAGTACGAGCAACTATTTCTCAGCCCGAGTGAACAAAAACAGTTCCACGCTTGTTCTGTCTACTGTTGGCCTTATGAACTCGCCACAGCCCGACGTGTTTGCTGCCAAAGCGCCTTATGCAACCGGGACTATACCGAGGGTAAGCATACAGAGTACGATTAGTTTGGCTTTGATATACAATTACATTAACAAAAGCTCAGGCTACACACTCCCATCGATCAACCATTTAGATGTGAGCCCGAATATCATTTTACCACAGATCTGTAGCACGTTACAGCTAAACGCAAGCAAACACGCCACCATCCTGTTAGAACGCTATTTCCATATTGTTCAACCTGTTTACTTTTGCATAAATGAAATTGATCTGATAATCATATGGAGTGGATCAGAATTGTCAAAAACAGGTGTTTACAAACTACATTTTTCATGAATACGATTGACATAATGATTAGACGAAAAAGAAGACAAATCGTACCTGGGAGTTTCTTTCTTTCACGGTTGTATAGTGTTGTTAAGTCTCATACAAATCACATCGATATGGATTTTTCACGGTTTACTGTCGAATATCAACACTGTTTTTTTAATTCTTTGCCTAGCAAAAGCACGTGAGGTGAGAGGAACACAGTAGTTCAAGGTGAGTGTGATATTTTCCGTCTAGTTATTTACTCGTCAAGTAACTAATGATGCTAAACGTTTTTTGATCCATTTTTTGTTCATGACATAGGACTACGGTACATCCTATAAGCAGGAAACACCTTTTAAGTATCTTCGTTAAAGGTGAACGGAGCATTATCGATAAAACAAACTTACTACGTGAAGTCCACTAAGAAGAACATGAAAATATGAATACTACTGGTCCTTGCGAGTGTTTATAATATCCTAAGGTGTAACACCCTCTAAATGTAGAGGTATTTTAGGTTGCCTGTCATCATGCGGTTTGTTATGAGAACTATTGAACCGTCAGAGAGTGAGCAAAGTGTTGTTGCACTGACCAGCGTTTGCTAACGTGGTCAATCATAAACACGTCTGTGCTGGGATGTTGTCAGTCTACCCAGGCATAGAAAGTGGCAGAATAGCGTCTCACTAACTGTTTGATTGGCGTTAGTTTAGCAAATAGAAAACATCTTTCTGCTCATCATAGCAATATGTAAGATTTTCCGCGGATATTTTTATTCATCTCGGGGATCTGACTTTCTGTCAGCATTTAGACAGGCTGGATGCAGATTGACACAACTGTCACATTGTTTATTTGTGTGTGCGTGTGTTTAGAATGGTTTGTTACCTGACGTGAGACATTTGACAACTCTTGAACATGATATCTCAGTGGAAGCCCTTTGACGTCCAGTTATATCATGTGTTATCTAGTTACACAATGCTTTGTAAACATTAACGTTATGGCAAAATTAGTCTGAGTTTGGAAAAATCTGTAATTCCTATCAGAGCGACCATTAGATTTACTGAAGAATATTACTATGCATTACACGCCGGGCTAAATTGAAGTGCTTCCGTTTCACCAGATATCGTTTATCTGCACATCGGCATACCATCCGTTGTCCCGGCACCGCAGTAAAGAAATATTTATCACAGGTTCTGGTGAACGATTCGTACATTGGCTGTACCGTTCAACACCATTTCATTATTTACCCGTAACTCTAAACAGGTTTAGAGACGATAGTGAGTGTATAATGGAAGTTTTGACTGTGATATCTTGAGTGCCTAGTGGCAGGTAACATCAATGAAATGTTAAATCGATATTTTGGTGCTTTATTGTTGGAATTGGTGTACAAGCCCAATGCAGTATTGTTCGCCTGGACCGTGTTCTGTACAGTGCACCGGTGTCTTAGTTTTCGGTTCCGATCAGTGTCTAAACGCGCCACGCGTGTCTGTGCTGAGGTCGCCTCATAACTAAACATTCATACATCCGTTACGTTAAAGCTTTTGTGAACTTCAGTTGACACAGTCTGATTAATTTTCTTGTATGCAATGATTACACACGTGTCTTAAGGATGAAACTGTGTCAATGACAATACTTGACGTTTTAAAATCCGGTTTTATAAGATTCTGTATAACAATCCTTCTTGAATTTCAGACGGGGTGACAATTGAACTTAAGCAACTTTGCGTTTTAATTCATCACACAACCTCTCCATAGTTGATGTTTTGTTTTTATAAGAAGAAAATAAAGCGGACATTTTACTTTGTCTTATATTTTGATTTTCAAACACTTCATCCATAATGTGAACTTATCATGAACAAATGTCGGATATGAGAGTATAAAGACGTTTGGGGGCTACGTTCTTTTAAAGCGAAAATTCTGATATGAATCCACTCAAATACACTGGACGGTGTGAGTGGAAGTATAAGTCATATAGACTACAAATTTATTGTTTACAAACCAGGATACCAAAATGACGTCAGCATATATAAGCACACCGTTTAAACAATCGGTAAATAAGTTCGTTTTAACAGATACACGTTTGATAAGTACCGATCACAACATCACCTTGAAACTTGGTGGACAAAAAATACGGGTATTTCTTTGCAATTCACAGTGAGTTAAACTCCGGGCTATCCGCCCATGATAAAAACGTAACTGACCTCACAACAGACGTTCAGCAACAAAATTCAAGTCATATCTTTATTTGAGGAAAGCATTTACTGGCAGCATCTACTTAGAACAAAAACTGTAATCAAACACAAACGTAGCATTTATTTTCACACTGTCCCTTCTATCGTACCCAACTGATAAAATAAGAT
>JTDE01014855.1:0-15293 GCA_014338405.1 Paragonimus skrjabini miyazakii | reverse complement strand
GCCCGTTGTGCGGATGCGGCTAACCCACGTGTTCGAGGGCCTGAAAGGAAACGGGAGGGAGTATATGTGACAAAGCAAAATGGCGGCGCACTACACGCTGCTACACCGTTTGAATTTAACCCGTACGCGCTCTCTAGCTTTGACTGCGCAGTAGATATGCATCTGGGGGTGATGACTTTCATCAAGCTGCGTGTTATTGGTAGACCGTGAACATCTCTGTAATCCAGCTACTGAGATTATAATTTTGTGCCGTATTCGCGAACACGTAAAATTCAGTTTCGCAGAATTATTTCGCGTTAAACTTCTGACTTAGTTGTACAGCGGAAACTGTGCATTTTTTCTCATCGGCCACCTCTTCCGCACATAATATGTCGTCTCCTCAATGACGGTTTCTATTTATTCGCGAATCATAGGCTTATGGGAAACTCAGAGGACCTAAGCGCGTTCCAAATTGTTCGAAAGAGTTGTAGACGGTAAATCTGTGAGCACTCAAATCTCGTACAAGGAAAGGCCCTCCTCGTAGCCCGCGGGAACAAAAACTTCCTGTTTAAGCACATGCGACGACTAAGAAAGAATAAACCCCCGTCTCTTTCTTTGCGACTGCCCGACGGGGAGACCTCATCTGACTCCCTAGATGTGGCCGAGTTATTCAGGGAGTACTACTCGGCAGTCAACAACGTCGCAACGTCGCACTGGCACCCCTTCCTTCAGCCGCAGAATTTCCGATAACCAATTGTTCCCACTGAGCTTTCTGTGCAAGATGTTGGAGACCTTTTATCCAAGGTGAATTCATACAGTGCAATGGGTCCTGAGAAGATTCATCCCAGAATTCTCGAAGAAAAACCTGCTTGTCTGGCAGAACCCTTTTGTAAGCTGTTTAAACACAGCGTGGTACATCACACTATAACACGTGATCCCCCGATTTTGGCTCGTCTACGCGGTCTACACCCGGACTAACTCAGAATAGCCAGGGATGAATTTGAGCATATGCTTCTGTAACATGCAAGCCGGCTGTCTTTAATCTGGTTTTTCGTTAAACCTATGGACCAACGTTAGGGGCAACGTAGAGACACCGGGGAACAGCGTTCTTCCGAAGTATGGGTTTCAGAACCAATCCTGTGAACGGAAACAACACAAACAAGTATGAGCCAAAGGCCAAGTAAGCCATGCACACGACTTACACAAACGATAACTAAAGCGGTGCCGACAACACAGCAGCACGCTCCTTCACCAATTCAAATTCAACTAGTGCGCGCTTGCTGGTTTCGGTCGCACATTACACTTCAGTTGGGCATAATTCGACCTACAAACAATTCTTGGACAGCACCACTACACAAGGTACCCAAAATGTCTCCGTACAATCGGAGACCTTGCGGTGATTACCGTACTCTCAACAACTGCACTATATCGGACAGGTATCCCATATCACATCTCTACGGCTTTTCCTTCGGATTCGCTTGCGCCACTATGTTCTCCCAATTAGACCTAGTAAACGCCTATTGTCACATCACTGTTGCCGAAGAGGACATCCCGGAAACCCCCATTACTACACCTTTTGGACTTTTCGAGTTCACAAGGATGCCCTTTGGACTCCGTAATGCAGCTCAAACAATTCATCGATTCATGGACGAAGTATTACTTGGACTTCCTTTCGCGCACGTCTACATCGACGATGTTTTGATCGCTAGCCGTTCAAACGAGGAGCAATTTTCCCACCTTCGTGCTGTTTCCCACCGTCTCGCGCAGTATGATATTAAAATCACTATTGGCAAGTGTGCCTTCGGAGTTAACTCACTGGATTTCCTGGGACATCGCATTGACCCAACCGGTACCACACCATTTACCAGATAAAGTGGAGTACATCTTGACCTTTCCGACTTCCACTACGATGACCCAACTCCGACGATTTCTCGGCATGCTTAACTATTATCAACGTTTCCTCCCTCATTGCGCGGACGTTTTAAAACCTTTGACAGACCTGTTGACTCCAAACGTAAGTCATTCGAACCCCCACCCGAAGCCAAGGCTGCTTTCTCGGCGGCAAAGGAGGCCTTATGCTATGCCACTAAACTGTGCTTCATCAATTGAGATCCAAACGCCCGTCTTCTTCTCACTACGGATGCATCAAATGCTACTGTCGGCGCAGTCTTGGAACAAACAGTAAATGGCGAACAACAATCCTCAACCTTTTCCTCTCATATGCGTCAACCATCACAGATTAAATACTGCACCTTTGAACGCGAACTGCTGGCTATTTATTTGGTGATCCGTTTTTTTGACACCTTTTGGAAGGCCGACACATTGTCGTGCGAACCGATCACAAACTTTCGACATTTGCATTTCACTCCAAACCCGATCGGTATTCGTCGCGTGAAATCAGACATCTGGACTATACCTCTTGATTCACCACGGACATCCCACACCTACGTGATGACGCTAACATGGTTGCAGATGCTTTATCACGTCCTGATGTCAACTCAGTCCAATCGCCATCTTCATCAGACTTGTGTAAAACGGCTACTGCCCAGCAGTGAAGTGAGGACATAAAAGACGTTTCCATCTGTAAGTCCATGAAATTGTCTACCATTCCACTGTCGACACAAGTTGGTGACATTCTGTGTGACACTTCAATTGATAAACCTAGTCCTTTCACCCCACTTTCTTAGCAACGCACTGTTTTTAATCATTTCCACTGTTTATCTCACCCCGGGAAACGCGGTACACTGAAGCTGATTGCAAGGCGTTTATTTGGCCCTCTATGAATAAAGATGTTCGTCTCTGGTCGTAACAGTGTATAGGGTTCCAAAGGAGAAAAGTGAGCAGGCATACGGTCACCCCACCTGGCATATTCTCTCAGACAGATGCCCGTTTTTCGCATATACACCCTGACATCGTTGGCCCACTACCACCCTCCAATGATTCTATGTATATACTGACTGCAATCGACCGTTTCACCCGTTGGCTTTTAGCTGTGCCCATTAGAGATGTTTCAGCGGAGATAGTCGCCAAAACCTCCTTGAAACAATGGATCGCTAATTTTGGTATGCCATCCGCAGTCACTATAGATCGAAGCATCCAGTTCCAATCTTTCCCTTTTCGCGACATCCCGGAGTTACTGGGTTGTTCACACATTAAAACGACGGCGTATCATCCTTGTGCCGACGGTCTAGTAAGCGTTTTCACGGACAACTAAAAGCTTCCATAACCACGCACTCAGACGCAACGAAACGTCTGCCATTATTCTCCTTGGAATCCGGTTTACTGTTAAAGAGGACATTGGCTGTACCACCTCTGGATTAGTTTACTGTACAAACTTGCAACCGCCAGGAGGATCGATTCAATCCTCGACTCACTCAGATCCAGGTACGGATTACATTTCTCGTTTGCGGCCGTATATGTCCGGTCCTCGTGTCACACCGACCCGTTAACATTGGCGTCAAAAACGAAAATCTCTGGATTTGTTCATATGCAAACTTGTGTTTATGAGCCAAGACACCGCCAGGAAACCAATCCAACCACGACACCTCAGTCCCTTCAAGGTGGTTAGGCGTGGCGATGAAGTTTCCGTTATCAACAGGTTCGGAGGAAATGAATCCGTATCCCTTGACCGACTAAGACCAGCCTACACAGAGAAGAACGTTGACCCATCTGGCCCGATGCTGACTGAAAGCAACCCCTCCACACCCACGACAGTATCATATCCACTTACAGCCCAGTCTCATTGTTCCCCCGAACAATGCACCACACGTGGAGGGCGGTCTGTATACTGATCGAAGCATCTGATAGATTACACTACGTGATATGGCTATCGAGCGTTCGGTTTGTTTTCTCCTCACTGCCGTTTTCTGGTCGTGTCTTCAACCCACAAGCGCTCTGGTGGGGGAGTACTGTAGTTTCCACAATTCACAGTTGTATTTCATAATTCATTTTTGTACACTTTGTATATACCGTTTTGTTACCTTCATCTGTACACTTGTTTGAAACCATCACCATCACTTTTCGAATTGAATCGTCAACACGAATAAACGGAGGTAACCGCGCATCATCTCCGACTTCTTCATTCGTGCGGCTTTCTCGCTGGTGAAGTAATTGGACGGTGAAATATTTTAGTTCCGCGTATTAGCTGATCTATGGACGCTCAACGTTCGCCATCCCAAGCCTCGTGTAAAATTATCCGTCGGTCGTGTACCGGATTTCATCTCTGGCGCTCTTTCTCTCTTGTGGTGGTCTGTTCAATCTAGCAGACTTCAACTTATCAATAAGTCGTTCGTGTTTTACCGATAAATCTTCCATTTAATTTGTATGTCTACCTTTGAGCCTATCAGTCACTGTTACGACTCCTCTTTGATACTACCGTATTTTTGTCATTTTCATTATTTAATTGATTACGCCACTACATGATAAATGATTGGAGTTGGTAGAAATTAATCAACCCTATATATTTACCACTAATTTTGTATGAGACTTCTTGTGTTGCGCAGGTTGATCTAGTAGATTTAGCGAACTGGAAGTGGTTGTAACGAAACTTCTCCTCTATCAGATAAACATGCACCCGAGATTTTTGAGGCAGTGAAGCCCTGTCCATTACAATTCTTGCTGATTCGTATTATGACTACACCTATCGACAACGTTTAACGCAAAGACATTAGCATGCAGTCGACATTTATCGGAATCATGGCCTGACTTTAGGTGCCACGTAGGGGTCTATAATGCGTTCCTCACAAAAGGTTGTTTTTTGACGTAGTGAAACCTTGTCTATTACAAGTCGTGCAGATTAATGTTTTTATTTCATTTGTCAACAAATTCCATCCTATGAAATGTTTTTTATAGAAGTTTAATGTTACCGTTGTTGTTTCTTCATTGTTCTTTCTTTATATGCCCTCTTGTTTTCTTGTTTTTTGTGGCTTCTGTTTTTCTGGCCTTTTTTCGTTCAGTTCGTCTGTCGCGTGCAGAATGCTGGATTTGGAAATGTCTTCAACTTATACGGAGGTGATTGCTGCTTGTTAGTACTCCTTGGACCTTAACATATCAATGTTTAATCCGAAATGTACAGAAACTTTCTTTTTTATCGCGGTACTCACCGTTTTGATGTTATTCCTGCGTGTTCATTGTTCACGTAGATGAATTTTATGGTAATATTTCCTTTAAGGGGTTACTTTTGAGGGTTATTCGAGGCGCCTCTTGTCGATTTCTATACGGGTCTGCGTAAGGTCATTTGAAGGCGCTCGAAATAAACACCTAGTGTGTAACACGCAAGCCAGACGTTCTGCCTTCGTGTACCAGCTACAATCGTAAACCAATTTTGAGCAACGTGGAGACACCGGGGGACAGCGTTATTCTGAAGTAAGGGTTCCAACGATAGTCCTGTGAAAGGAGACAATAGAAACAAGCGTGAGTCAAAGGCTCAGTAAGACATGTGCACGACTTACACAATCGAAAACAAAAGTGGCGTCGACAACACAGCAGCACGATGCGTTACAGTGACCCCCTTCAAATGAACACTGTCCCCAGTGTTCCAAGGCCTACGTGAACAGGCTAGTGCCAGTGGTGTCACAGAATATTGGGTGCGTGCGCAGAGGTTGCTTTGTGCGTAGGCGTACGTGTACCGCGTGTGTGATTGCAACGTGCGGACCCAGAAATGCCCGATCAAACCGACTTGTGGTAACCAGGTGATGGAAATGGCTTAAACATCAGTTGGTCACGTCGACACAAGCTGACGGAAACCATCCTGGCAGGGTGGCCAATTGTAACGCATCGTGCTGCCGTGCTGTTGGCGCCACTTTTGTTTTCGATTGTGTAAGTCGTGCACATGTCTTACTGGGCCTTTGGCTCACGCTTGTTTCTATTGTCTCCTTTCACAGGACTATCGTTGGAACCCTTACTTCAGAATAACGCTGTCTCCCGGTGTCTCCACATTGCTCAAAGTTGGTTTACGATTGTAGCTGGTACACGAATCCAGAACGTCTGACTTGCCTGTTACAAGTGACAAAGGGGATTCTCTAAAATTAGCTCACTAGTTATTGCCAAGTAAGATCGCTCGCTAAGGAATGTCGATTGCGAGAAAAGTCGGTGATACCTATGGTATAATATCAGCAGTCAGTAAGCGTTGTATTACGTAAGATTCGAATTGTTTAGGTAGTTGAGGCAAGTAACCAGGACCGTAAGAAGGTACTGCCAGCGTGACTGGCCGACTCGGATGCTACTCTAGCCAGCTGGTAACCAACTCTGGATTACTCTGAAACGACTCTGGCCAGAGTCGGCATGTTTATGGGTCGAGAATACCATCAACTATGTTTGCCAAAGCATCAGTTGAGAGAAACAGTCGGGGTAGAGGGTCGGTGCTAAAATGTGCTAAGTCACTGACTTCAACAAGCGCCTGTTTGCCAAGGCTGAACAAAACTGGTGCTCAAGAATTGAAGACAACCACTGTCTTTGATCCTCGTGGATCAGTTGCTTGTCGTAAAATGTGCGAACAGCGTGATATGAAACGACGATAGTAGTTGATCATACCAATGTAGTGGATCTAAACGCTATATACAGTTCAAGTGTGAACACGAAATCAAAAGGTGATACAAAATGGAATCAACTGACTCACAGTAGTTCGTGAAGGTGCGTCGTTTAGAGTTTCACCACAATGAATGAAGTATCCAGTAGATACGATCCGTCCTATAGTTCCCAGGTAACTTTAGAGGTCACAACGAAGATAATTCCGACGACCGATGAGTTTGCAAATGTGCTGAAATAAATGCGGATTCCGTTAGCCGTTAACTCTCCCAAAAATCTGAGCGCACGCGACACTGAACGCAGAGAGAGAACACAGGGTTCGCGACCTTGAAAACCAATTTTTTGTTTTGTTCACTGAATCAACTCACATGATTTAAACGAGTGTACATGTGAATTTGAAGAAGGAGAAAAATGCAAAAAACAGTGAGAATTATGCAACACAAAATGCTGTGCAAGACGCTACACCAATGATAATAGAACTGACAACAGAATTTTTTGGAGTGAAATCTTAACCAGATCTTTTGTCTCCCCACTTCACTTCTGAGGAAGTTCTTCAGGGGTCAGCGATAGATTCTCTATTATGTTTTATTTACCTCAACGACCTTTTGGACAATATTCCCAGCAGCTTCCCTCTATACGCCGACGACCTAAAATTCTGGATTACCACTGATCCCCGTGCACTGCAGATTGAACTTGACGTGGTTAAGCGCTGGCCGTGTGGCTGGAGCCTTCCGTTAAACGAAAAACAATTCCGTGCACATGTCACTCGATGGAGATTCTGGCAATGCCTTCGTGATTCATAGTGCGTGCAACATAGTAGATACTATGAAAATCTATCCGAAGAAAGGCCTGGGCACCTGGTTATTGTCTAAATTATTCTTCGCGTATCACCATAAGATGACAGCAAACAGGGGGTCTGTCGCTCTTACGATGATTAAGCGCACCTTCTCCCAAGTAGATTTATATAAAACCCCTCGTCGATTATTCTAAACGGGTCGTGTATGCTAGCCCGAGGAAAGACACACTGGATGTTGAGCGTGTTCAACGCGCGGTTACCAGATTAGTCTTGCGCCTAAGAAGCATCGCGTAAGAGTCTGTTGTAATTAGAATTAAACTATATACAATAATAATCAAACGTGTCAGAATCTCAAGATATATTTAGGCACAAGAAAACAGAACGTACCTTGTTGAATCGTACGTATCAGTTGTACAGGATTTCGCAATAGTAAAACAATTGCATAACAGAAGGAGACAAAGCATGTTAGTAATGTTCATCACATCTGTCACACCCTGAATGATGTCTGCAATTCCGTAGTGGTATGGAGTTCGAACGTTCGGATCTTTTGACGATCAGTTCTTTAAATGTTTCATAGATTTCAGGAATAGGCTGTACTTCAATGATGTCGTTTGCTTAAAATATAGCAGGATTATCTGAAAAATACTCATTAGAATTTGAAGCAACAGGGTTTCTGTTGACAAACTGACTTCTAGAATTGAACTCAGCCTGGTCGACATGTCTGCGCTGACAAGAAAGGTCTGCCAAATCAAGAATAGTAATCATGGAATTTCCGTAAGAAATAACCATTCCATTGGCAGGACGTAAACCGTTGCCTTTGGATAATGCAACATCGGCTGTCTTTGCACAATCAAGAGTTTTACCCACAGAACGAGATTTCAAAAAAATCACAAGACTCTTTCCACCTTGAGCCCTGCATTCAAAAGACAAGAGAGTCAACTTTCCCGTAGGGGAGAATTCCCAACCACTCTTCAAAAATGAGGAAGTTAGGAGGGGTGCAGAGACCGTAAGTTACGGCACCAAGAATGCTGGTCAAGCGCCCTGTAGGAACGCTGACATAATCACAAGTGGTGACATCGCGTCCGCAGCCTCACAACAGAGCCACTCGACCGCAAAGATCGAGTCCGACCACACCACATCTTCAATTCTAGGTCCTCTTTCCCAAGTTTTCCTCGCACTCTCCTATCTTTTTTCTCGCCAAGTCATGTGTGGAAGTAACTCTCAAAGGCATGCATGAGAATTGTCTGAGTTTGTTTAATAAATTTTCGGAAATCAGACAGTTAATTCACGACACACAAACCGCATTCTTGCCTTCATTCGGACATGCCTTAGAGGTGACATCAGTGACAGTGAACTGAGTGTCCCAGGGTATTAAGTTTACCGAGCTTACTCCGCTCAAGGGAGAGTGTGGGGGCTCTACGATTTTCCTTTATCAACATCGCCCAACACCCACGGTTATCAGTGGCTTTCAGTCCTGTGATAAATGTGACGTTTCGTAGCTTCGACTGTCATTAAGTGATCCAGATTCACTCCTAGTGGAGGTGATTTACCGTCCTTTATTATCTGACATCTCCGACAACGACACTCTTCTTATGAACCTAGACAACTTTCTAGGACTACAACACTTTTCTCATCTGCTTATTATGGGCGACTCCAATGCTCCCAAGATAAACTGGACATCAGTTTCTCACCATGAATGTGAAAACGGATTTTAGACTTCCACATCGACGTTGGTGCGCCGGAGAGTGTGGACACAGCATGTCAACGCCCCGACGCGGCATCATCCTGGTCAGATTCCCTCTTTGCTCGACTTGGTCATTGCTAACGCGAGCCAGCTGGTAGACAGAATGATCATCAAGCCGCCACCTGGACACAGTGATCACTCTTTGCTCATCTTTGATCTTATCTGTTACTGGTTACAACAACCAGTAAAGATGTCTACACTCCGAAACTTTAATCAAGCTGATTTTAACGGCCTGAGGAGCTACCTAGGTTCATTACTTCTAGATTATGGCTCCGTGGACCAGAACTACCGTGCATTTCAAAGCGCAATTGATAAAGCGTACGACATATTTGTGCTGCGCAAAATGTGCACTTTTTTATCGGCCGCCTCTTCTGCACAGAATACATCGTCTTCTTGATAACCGTTCCTACTTATTCGGAAAACATAAGCTTGCGAAAAAATTGGAGGACCTACGCGCGTCTCACATCGTTCGAAATAGGTTTAGACGGGAATACCGTGAGCCTACCAAACGCGTAAAAGAGGAGATCCTCCGCAAAGCTCGCGGGAATACAAACTTCTTGTTTGCGCATACGCGACGACTAAGAAAGATTGAACCCTAGGCTCTTTCTCTGCGACTGCTTGATAGTGAGACCTCAACTGACCCCTTAGTTGTGGCCGAGTTATAATGGGAATACACGGCAGTCTACAGCGTCCTATAGCCGGACAGGCATCCTATTCTTTAGCCGCAGAATTACCAGGAACCACTCGTTACCGCCCAGTTTTTTGTGCTGGATTTTGAGGGTCTTTTAGTTAAGGTGAATTCATGCAGTGCAATAAGTCCTGACAAGATCCATCTCAGAATTTTCAAAGAAGCAGCTGCTAGTCTGGCAGAACGCTTTTATAAGCTGTTTAAAAAACACTGCAGACTAGCATTCTCTCTAGTGCATGGAAGGAGGCGACGGTCAAGCTCATATTTGAAGCAGGTGACCGGCACTTGTAGTGGACAAGTGGGCATGCGCTAGGCCCTCGTCCACTAACAATTTAAAACGCCTTTCCTGAAAAGTAGTCCAAAATCAGCCCCAACAGGCACTGAACTAGTGAACACAGCAGGGTTTGGAAACAAACCGTATATTTCCAGCAATGGTTGGAAATATGATGAGTAGTTAGCTCTAGCCTAGTCTGGGACCAACGGCAGCAACCAAGAGGAAGAAGAAAAGAAGCACGAGATGGGCCACGGCTCACTCGGCGGCACTCAAAAGCGCGCCATGCGAAAAGTGTGTGGAACCTTCGAGTGCGTTAAACAACGCTCGAAAAGGTTCGGTTAAACGACCTCGAAGATTGAAATAATAGATGAGTCGCTGGGAAAAGAGCAAGCATTCGCCGTGTGCAATTAGTTGCACGACTGAGGAAAGTGGCACTGAGTTCGTATCAGACCTCCTATTGCAGACGTACATGGAACCATGCGTACAGAACAGATAAGTGGGGAAACACGGTTGCAGCCGGGATCCTAAAAGAGGCCACACGATCGCTGGTCACTACACACTCTCCGGTTAGCTATCGGCCAATCTGCCTTACTAGCATTCCGTGTAAGATAATGGAGCGCTTATTAAAGCGTGCCATCCTTAACCACCTTTTATCAAACCATCTTTTTTCCTCTACCCATCATGGCTTCCTTCCTAATCGGTCACGCGTGATTAGCATGCTTGTTTTCATGGACAGTCTGATGAAGGCCAGAGACAATGGCCTTATCTCGGATGCCATCTTTGACTTTGCCAAGGCCTTCGACCGTGCCCCACATGGTCGCCTGAAGCACAAACTGGAAGCCTATTTGTGGAGATGTTCTTCGCTGGATTGTCTCCTTCCTTGATAACAGAACGTTTAGAGTTAGAACCGGATCAGACATTTCATCTCTCTCTGATTTCTGCGGGAGTTCCTCAAGGGTCAGTGCTAGGTTCTCTGTTACTTCTTATCTACATCAATGACCCGGAAAATACTCCCAGCAACGTCCTGCCATATGCCGATGACCTAGAAATCTGGAATGCCACTGATCCCAGTGAACTGCAGATTGATCTTCACATGAGTAAGCGTTCTTCGGACGGTTGGAATCTATTGGATCCTCCCTTAATACGAGCTCAATCATTGCCCCCAGGATCGAGGAAAAGAATAGGTGCGGCAACAACGTTTATTGGGAGGATGAGTCAAATCAGAATTAGGCAACAGAGGTTCTAAATTTATAGAGCGAAGTAAGTACCAGACATGGCCGAGAGTGAACGCGAAAAAACAGTTGAGGTAACGTACAGGCGTTCGGTCGTGCAGCTGCAATCTGATTAACTGAGTGAGATTGCCTAACCGAGTGAGTTTAAATGTATCAATTCCCTCGAAGCCGAATCGATCAATCGATATGACGTGATTTGCCTTTGCTGCTTCGTTAGGAGGTGCGCCTCCTAACAGAATCCCTCACTAAATGACGGTAAGTGCGCACATATGTCACTCGGCGGGGACTCTGGCAACGCCTCCGTGATTCATAGTACATTCGGCACAGCAGATATCATGAAAATCGATCTGAAGAGAGATCTGGACATCTGGTTGTCATCTAGCTTATCTTTTGCGCATCACCACGAGATAGCTGGGGAAATAGGTTTGCCTCTCTTAGGATGGTTAAGCGCACTTTCCAACGCATAGACAAGGAAGCGTTCCAAACGCTCTACGGGGTTTGTATGAGGCCGCTCCTCGAGTCTGCTAATCAGGTCGTCTACATTGATCTGAAGAGATCTCTTAGCTGTTGAGCGTGTCCAGCTTGCTGTCACCAAACTATTCACAGGCCTAAGAAATGTCGCGTACGAGTCTCGACTTGAAATTCTTGATCCATACCCACTCGAATTTCGACGGCTCCGCGATGATTTAATTTCCACAAACTTCCTCTTTTGAGTGGGCTTCGTTGATCAGTTCTTTACTGTAGCGAATGATGACGGTCGGCGAAGACATAGCAAGAGGCTTTTCACGCTTCGCCCTCGGACCTGTCTTAGGCAGCCGTTTTTTCCTACAGGGTTGTTAACTTTTGGAACAGTCTTCCTGCCGAGGTCGTCAGTAACGCTTCTAGCGATCGCTTTAAAGCATTACTTGACTCTCATTTCCCAAAGACGTCTATATGCGAGTAATCTCAGTTTGTTTTTGATATTTACTGTAATTCCCAAGAGCGGGGCTACATCCTGTTTTCAATGAGTGTCTTTCAGATCAGCAGATGCTCCTTTGACACTGAACAAGAAAAACCGACTGGATCCGGGACCCTTGGGCCTCTGCTTCGAACCCGTGCATCAATCGCTGAATCGCCAAAAAAGTAAAGCAGGTGATTTATCTCTCGAGCGCAATTGTACGACTTATTTTCAGCAATGTAATAAAACAACAGTGATCAGAAATAGGTTTAGTGACAATCACTGCATCCGTCGCGGTTCAAATGAAAATCCGACGCTGCTTCTTTTTTACATGTTCAAGAGTTCCTGCATGCGCCGGGTCGATTGCAGATACTCCCTCAGTAACTGGCTTCAAATCTGAGGCAGACTCAAAAGCGGAACTCTCAGTTTCAGAAGATTCAACAGACAATGTATAGGAGAGAGCTTCAAAATCTTCATGCACTTAAGACCGATAATAGACCGACCAGAATTAATAACAAAAAATGAACGTGAATATTTTGTAGACTGAACATCTGTGAGTGAAAGTCCACATTCGCGAAGAATAGATAAAAAAATGTCTTGTAATACCCTTAACAGACATGTTTGAAGGTTTCAAGATAACAGAAGGTTCCAGCCGCCCCACACAAACAACAGAAATAAAAGATTCAATACTACCAGTGTCAACGATGAAAGAGTGTTGGGGACCACCATTAACAGTAAACAACTGTGTTATATGGTGCGTAGAATCAAGAGAATTATTAGAATGGATTGAAAGTCAGAACTCAAGTTATCATCGTCACAACTGGAATGAGTGAAAGTAGACTAAACTATGGCAAGCAGATTGAATGTGCCCAATTTTAACACACGTGTGGCACATATCGTTACGAAGTCGACAACCCAATCTAGAAAGTTTGCTATCACATGACTTACAGCTGTTCCACCTTTGTGTAGCATTTGAATCAAATGTAGACTGATTAATATAAACTACATTTCGCATATTTACTTTTTCGGACCGCCGCCTCTGTTGATCTTCTGATCCTGCAGGCTGCTAATGGAAGTCGAATAGCAACATACGGCACTCACTCACTTACGCTGGATCAAGGATTGCGACGCCAATTTCGTTGGATTTTCGTCATTGCAGACGATCAGAATGCCACTGCTGGTGCTGATTTCCTGTCAGTTTCGGGACTCAGCATTGAGGTGCAACAAAGGAATCTTCTGGATCGCATAACGTTGCTAACGGTGCACGGTACACAGGCCAAGATAAATTCTATAGGTCTGTGTTCCCTCATACCCGAGACTGCGCCACGATTTTCCGCGTTACTCGAAAGTTTTCCAAAGCATCCAACTCCTTCGTATGACTCCCTAAAAGTTAAACACGAAGTAGTTCATTACATCAACACTACAGGCCGTCCTGCTACCGCTCGACCGCGTCGACTTCCGTCCGCAAAGCTGAAGGCTGCTAAATCTGAATTTGATCTGGGTATTATCCTGCCGTCAAACAGTTGTTGGTCAGCCCCATTGCACATGGTTCCCAACACGTCAGGCGGTTGGATCGGTGCGGCGACTTCCGTGCACACAACAGCGTCACAACCCCTGATTGTTACCCAATTCCTAATGTTCATGACTTTCCTTTTACTCTCCATACCAAAAACCTATTTTCCAAAATTGATTTAGTGCGCGCTCATCATCATATTCCCGTAGTCCCTGAGAATATTCTAAAAACGGCAATCACTATCCAATTTGGTCTTTTTGAGTTTCTCAGAATGCTATTTGGTCTACGTAACGCCTCCCAAACTTTTCAATTTTTTATGGACCAAGTTACTCGAGGTTTTGATTTTGTTTATGTTTATCTTGATTGCTAGCCGAGATTATCGTGAACATGAACAACACCTCCGCTTATTATTCAAACGTTTCGTCTAATTTGAAACCACTATTAATCCCTCGAAGAGTGTACTCGGTGTTGATTCACTGGAATTTTTAGGACATATAATCGGTTATAAGGGCATCCGACCGCTGGACACGAAAGTCAAAGTGTTACAAGATTTCCTCTTTCCCGATTCAATTTAAAAACTTCAATGTTTCATCGGTATGATCAACTACTATCGTCGTTTCATACCACAGTTTACACATTTTATAACCGTTGACTGACCTCCTGCGTGGTTGAAAGAAAGACGTTGTTTCCAATACTGAAGCGCTGCGTGCGTTTAACACCGGCAAAAAAGGCACTTAGCGAAACCATTGCCTCGTGTCATCTTAATACCGACCCTAACTTCCGATTGTTTATCTCAACTGGTGCTAGAGCAAACGCAATGAGAGGAGTTTTCCAACAGCTTGTCAACGAGGAATTACAAACCCTCTTGTTTTTCTCCCAAAAGCTGTCCCCTGCACAAGCTACTTATAGTACTCGTGATATACTTGTCGATTCGGCATTTCCGGCACTTGTCAGAAGGTCGGGTTTCCACTGTTCTGACCGAACAAAAACCACTTATCTACGCGCTCAACTCCTCACCGGACAAACATTCCCCCCGTGAAATCCGTCACCTTAATTTCATCGCACAATTCACAACGGATATCCGTCACATTCCAGAATCTTCCAGCGTCATTGCTGACGCTCCTTCCGGATTACACATTGATGCGGTTTCTACTTCATCAGTGATAAGCCTGAAGAAACTGACGGAAGCACAGCTGAATGACGATGAGCTATCTCATCCAGGGACATTCTCATCACTTCCGCTGCCCAAGGTTCCCCTTCCTCACTTTCATTCCACTATCTTGTTTGACGTATCTACTTCCAATCCACGACCGTTCGTTCCAATAATATATCGTAGACCCTGTTCGACATCCTACACTCGCTTTCACACCCCGGAATATATTGAATCGTTCGCAAATGATTCAAGCTCACAACGAGTGACGCGTAATCTGTTGATCCAAACATGCCTATCTCAATATCCAACGGCAAGGAAGATAATCTATCTTCGAAATGGTTGATGAGAAGGCGCTCGTAGAAACTGGATTTAATACGGTACTAATTGAATCAATATACATGAAAACTAAATATCCCACCTCGAATGTGAAATATCCTCAGAAATTGAATAAC
>JTDE01014854.1:0-15026 GCA_014338405.1 Paragonimus skrjabini miyazakii | reverse complement strand
TATGCAAGCCTATACGAATGCAGACGTACCACACGTGCTGGCTTGCAAAGAATGTGAGTAGTAGCGAATACATAATGTTAGATGTATGCGCCAGTCCGTACAGATAGGCCCTGACGCGGATCGACGTTGAGATGTATGCGTTAGTAAGTATGGCTGAACGTTGATGGATATGGATGCAAATCTTCAGTTCGCAAGCTGAAGCGTTCTCATGTGTGTGTGATTCCCCACGAGTAGTAGCAACAGTTCTATAAAAATATACTCTAGTTGGTGCTCTTTTCCTCTGTTGTAGAGAGGTCGAGAGTGGATACCTCACGTGAAATCGGAAAAACATGAAGTCGAAGCGTAGAAGGCCCCGGGCTTATCGACGCAAGAATCTGCACACTCTGGCTCCTGGCCGTCACCTGTCCTGTGAATTGAATTGAATTGATTCAACCCTGGATTCATTCAGACCCTGGTACGGGTTACATTTCACGTTTACAACAACACATGTCCGACCTTCGTTTCACGCCAACCCGTCATCACCGGCGCCGAGAACAAAAATCTCCAGATTTGTTCACGTGAAAGTTTATGTTTATTCGCCAAGACGCCACCAGGAAACCATTGCAACCACGATATCTCGATCACTTCAAGATGGTTAGGCGTGACGAAATCTTCTTCATTATCGATAAGTCCGGACGAAACGAATCCGTATCCATTGACCGACAAAAACCAACCTACACAAAGAACGATTTTGACTCATCTAGCCCCAGGTTAACAAAAAGCAACCCCGCCCCACTCCCGACAGTATCAAATCCATCTATAGCTAGGCCCCCTTGTTCTGTTCAACAACGCATCCCACGTAGAAGGCGATCTATATGCTGGCCGAAACACCTGACAAGTTATAGTACGTGATATGCCTGTCGAGCACTTGGTTTGTTTCCTCTTCGCTGTTGTTCTTTTATCCCGTTTTTAACCCACAAACGCTCTGGAGAGGAAGTATTATGATGTCTACTATTCATAATTATATTTCATAGTTCATTTTTGTACATTTTGTGTATATCGTTTTGTTGACTCCATCTGCACACTTGTTTGAAATAATCACCATCAATTCTTGAATTGAATCGTCAACGTGAATAAACGGTAGTTGCCGCGCATCATCTCCGTCTTCTTCGTTCGTGCGGATCTTTGGCCCGCGTATCAGTCGATCTGTTGACGCTCAACGCTTATCATCCCACTCTCGTGTGGTATTATTCGTCGGTTGTGTCTCAGATTTCATTTCTGGCGCCGTCCTTTTCTCTTGTGGTGGTCTATTCAATCCAGAAGCCCTTGATTTATCAGTGAGTCGATCCCATTTTACCGATACATCTTCCGTTTGATTTGTAAGCTTACCTTTTGAACCTATCCGTAACCGTTACAACTCTTCTTTGAAGTTGCGTAGTTTTGTAATTTTTATCCCTTGATTGATTAGTCCACTTCAAAATGTGCTAGTGTTCTTGTTTAAATGCAATGCCAACATTGTATAATAGTATATTTCCATTTCGACCACATCCTCAAAATGTTGCCAGATGAAGCACTCTCAGGCTGTAGGATGACGCACTTCACCTCGAAAATTGCAATGATCGCCTTTATAAGACTTGAAAAAATGAGCTAACGCCAATAACGGGTTGTTTTTGCGAAAATGGTAGAAAAGGTTGTCATTACCAAACCAGTACTTTTGGCACTTATTCGATGTAATCCGATTTTTCCGTTAACGCTGCTTATTGACAATTAATATACTGTAGGTACTTTGCTTGAAATTCTGGTTTCAACTTTTCAAGAAATATCCAAAAAACGAGGATTTGCACCAAAAGGACCGTTTTCCTTTTGAATGACCTTCGAGTCGAAACCCTCGAAACGGATAAGTGTCGAGATCGTTTATGAAGCCCGAAGGCACTGGAACAATTCTAATAATCATCACTCGCCGAAAGTCGGAAATCCGTGGTTATTTTCCCCCCTGAACAACCAAAAATACTCGGAATAGCGCCCCCGAACACAAACTTTCTCTTAAAATGGATGCGATACTGTCACATCAGCTAATCCTCAGCCCTGCCCTTGCGGCAGTCAAACGGCAAAATTACTTCGGATTCCATCGTCATTATCGAATTATTTGAGGATCAGTGCACCACCGCTGACAGCTCTGACTCGTCACCTCCTTCACAGTGTCCATCCCAACGTGCATCCACGCAGCCTCTTTTACGTGCGGAATTCTCGCTGCACAATGTATGGGACTTACTTTCTAAGTTCAACCCTCTTAGTCCAATGGGTCCGCACCAGATTCATCCTCAAATGCTAAAGAGAATGTCTTCTGTGCTGGACAAACTATTGCGCGACTTTTTCAGGTCGACTGTTCCAGCTGATATCCCTCCCAAGGAAAGGAAAGGAGCCACTGTCATCTCTAGCCATAAGTCGGGTGCTCGGCACTCTCCCGTCAGTTATCGACCAATCAGCCTAACAATTATTCCGTGCGATATCTTAAAGCATCTCCTTAAACGAGACGCCTTGAGACACATTTTAGATGATGCTCTCATCTCTATCTCTCAACACGGATTCCTACCAGATTGGCCCTGCGTAGCGAACGTGCTGCCCTGTTGTGAACAGCTTAACAGATACTAAAGACCATGGTCTTATATGAGAAGCCATTTCCTTTGATTTTGCCAGGTCATTTGATCAAGCTCCACGCGGCCCACTCCAACGAAAAATGGGAGCATATGGCATCAGAAGTGCTATTCAACACTGAATCATCTGTTTTTCTAATAACAGAACCTCTCATTAAAACCGGCGCTGATTTCCCCTCCTTTGCATCCATCTTGACAGATGTATCACAGTGATCTGTCCTTGGTACATTACTGTTTTTAACTTATATCAATGTTTTGTCGAAGGGCATTTCCAGTCACTCTCTTCTCCATGCAGATCACAGGAAAATCCGGAACTCCCACGGTCCCAACACGTTGCAAACTGACCTCGGTGCAGCTAAGCAGTGGTCAGTGGAGTGGTGTCTTCCCATCAACGTCGATAAGTGTGCATGCATGTTTGCTGGTAGCAATTATGGAAAGGCCTCCTCAACACACCATGCACAAATAAAAGCGTGTTGCTCATGTGAACCTTAAGACATCTGATCATACTGCCACCGTTCGATTTGTCTTTCTCATTTACTCACGAAAAAGCAGCCGAAAGAAGATACGCTGTATTGAGCAGGATGAAACGAACGTGTCCTCGAGATGACCAGAAGGTTTTCAAATACTTTCTGAGTTTTACGTCCGATCATTGTTTCAATACGCTAACGTAGTTTTACACCTTATCTTTAAAAGACTCCCGAGCGTGTACCGCCGGCCACGAAAAAGTCGTGGCAGGTCTCCCGAACGATTCATGCGAACCTCGGCGCAAAATAATTAATCTTTACTCTCTAGAATACCGAAGACCCCCAGGAGACTTCATTCCTAATATTTCCTTTAGTCTGAAGAGTTAACAGAAAAGCTCTTCACACTCGCAAATATAAATAGGCGAAGAGGTCAAATGGAAAGTACTTTAAAAGTGAACATCAAACAATTGTGAGACAGAAACGATTCTGTCAAAAAGTGGTCGCCTAGTGGAATAATCTTTCGTCGATTGCTGCAAATGTTTGTCTTAATGTAGAGAACTAAAAACCGGTTCCATCCAGAACCAGGTCTATTCTCCACAATAATTGAGACAGAAAACCGAAATAATGGACAACGACGTTTATTACAAATAGACTGGGAAAATAAGCTGTAAGCAAAGCACGACATAAAGCAAAGCAATATCAATCGGCTAGCAAGCGACCAAAAAACTATTGTTATGGCTCTGGACAGTCGTACAAACGAGAGAATGCAGGCCTGTACTCAAACAGTGTTGATAATTCCAACGGTGGGAATAAACAGCAAGATATTTTGAATACGTGGCAAACCAAGATCGTCTTTACAAAGGTTCCCCCTAGAAGGCTCCAAGCTCGAAAGCCTTCGACAGAAAAAAAGGGAATAGTGTTAGAAGCACTGAAGTTACCGAGAGGTGAGTGGGGGACAGGAGTATTTAGGAACAGCTACGTATGCTACGTTGAAAGAGGTTAGTCATGACCGAAAGAGGTTAGTTTGTTTTTACTATCCAAAAACGTCCATGCGTCCCTAGGGTAGTGTGGCGAAGCGAGCTGCCCAACCCACCAAAATTCAAAGAAGAAAAGGTGGGAGGTACGCTCTCCCTACTGCCACAACGACAGATGTGTGTGCTCTCTCCACACCATGGACTGCGCGCGACCTGCAACGTGATAAGTAAACAAGTTCCTGGCGGTCAAAATTTTTAAGCAGGTTCACCACGCAATTTTCTAGTGGCTGTTGGTCTTCACGTATTGCTGTACACAAGTTTTAGCCGCTTTTTGTGTTTTATGTTTTTTGCTTCTAAAATGAGAAGGTTGCTGAAAAAGAAGTACGTGTAGTAAACATCTGCGAAACGTGCTGGAAAGTGAACGTGACGTCCTGATCGGGCGTGGCGCGAAGCAGGCGGTGTGAAGGTGTCCGACGAATGGCATGGTGTAGGGATGGGGGTGCTACAGATGGCTGCGGGAAAGCTCGAGTAATGCCGTCGTCTACATAGGCGACTTCAAGGCGGCCGGTCGAAACAGTGTCATGGCGACTATGACGGTTGATCCCGAAGTGTTTCGGCGTTCGTTGAAGCACTTTGGATTGGCTCGAATAAGGTGGTGGGAGCGGCTTGCTTACATTGTTGTAACGGACTAGTTAATGTGAACAAGTGGCCAAGTCCGTGTGCATTTGTGTTGGCGTATTCTGTTCATGAGGAGGTGCGGGTTGGATCTGACGCATATGTCGGGATAACGTATTAGCAAAGGTTGAGGGAAAAGAAGATGTTAATGGAGGGGGCGAAACAAATTCATCAAACAGACGCAATGACCAGTTCTGCCGGAGTGCGTTGAAGATTAGCTTTCAATGTGCTCCAGATCCCAAGGAGTACGGAAGAAAGGACTTCACTCCGTGTCAAATTGATGGTGGCACAAAACAAAGCTTTCATCCGTCTATGATAGCGTTCCACTAAACCATGAGAGGACGGATGGTATGCCGTGGTAGGAATGCGCCGCGTCCAAGAAAGTTCGCCCTGGCTTCGAATGGTGGGCGTCGGAAATATGAATCGTGGTCCGTCGTAATGGTTGTAAGCATCCGCAGTTTGTCACCGAACGTTCCTAGAGTGTTCACGGCAACCTCAGAGGAGCTATTCTTCGGTGGCATCCGGCCACTATGAAAAAAGTTTAGCACGTCAAAATGTAAACTTATTGGCGTGAAGACGGTAAGAGTCCAACAAAATCTAAGCGGTCGTGTGAAAATCTGACATCTGTGAGACCGAATGAAGAAGTCGGGCTTTGTGTGTTTGTGCACCCTAGAACGTTGGCACCGTAATCAAGAGTGTGCCCTACTACGAATTTCGGAGTTAACCTTAGGCCAGACAAATCGATCTGTTACCAACTTTGTGGTGACACGAATATCGGGGTGCGAGAGGTTGTGAAGCTGGTTGAAGGGAACACGCTGGTGGACTAGTGGTACCACAGGTTTCGGAATACCTGTGATCATACCGTAAACGATGGCGGCGGCCGCATTAGACAGCTGAATGGCACGCAACTCTAAGGGGTAGTGTCGTAAAGACGTTCGGAAATCAGGCTCCTGCGCCTGGGCCGGAGCTAAATCTTTAAGGTCAACGGAAGTGGGTGTAACCAGGGTGACGTGGGTGTGTGAAAAGGTGTCAGCGACATGGTTGAAGACACCTGAAATACGCCATGTGCCGCAGGTAAACTGTGAAACTTAGTCCAGATGTCTGATCTCCCCGAGAGAGTACCTGTCTTAGGAGGAATTAAGGGCGAACATTAAAGGATTGTTGTCCGTAAACGCGATGAAAGGACGGCCTTCCAAAGCATGGCGGAAGTGGCGGGTACCTGAGTAAATAGCAGGTAATTCTGTTCCAGAGGTGCTATATTTGGATTAGGCAGGTAACAACCGTTTGGATGGGACACCTATGGGTTGCCATTTGTCGTTGACAAACTGTTGTAATACGGCACCGACAGCTACATTCGAAGCATCGGTAAAGAGAGAAAGTTGGACTTGAAGGTCTGGGAGACTGAAAGAGCAAAACTGGATATAACCCTTTTGACCTTGACGAAACCCGTGCGCGCTGCGTCCGTAAAATTGAATTCACGTGTACCACCTCGGAGTAAGTCCAGGAGAGGTTGCAGGAGTTGCGCACAATGGAGGATGAACCATCGGTAGTGATTCACTAAGCCGACGAAACATCGAAGCCTTTTGAAAGATATCGGTTCGAGGAAATAATTGACAGCACCTACTTTCACTGGCAAAACTTGGATGCCAGAGGCGGAAACAATGTTGCCTAAAAGTTCTATGCTATCTTCCCCAAGTTCGCTCGTAGTTAGGTTAACGGTTACTCTGTTTTGGGCTCACTTGGGAAACGAGGAACACAAAGGTTGCAGATGTTCTTTACAAAAACTAGTCATTAATATGTTATTTAAGTAGGGGTAGACGACATCCAGGCCTCGTCATACTTCCTGAATAAAACGCTTGAAGGTTTGTGCAGCGTTCCAAATGCAAAATGTTATTGGAAGAAATTTGAAAAGCGTGATAACGGCCGTTCTGGGGATATAGGCCCTTTCTACATTGATCCGGTGATGGGTGCGAACCAGATCGATTTTATTAAATGGAGTTTTGCCAGATAGGCAAGCCGTAAGATCCTGGACGTAAGGGTTTGAAAGTCTATCAAAGATTGTGATCTTTTTGACGCCACGATAATCGCCACAAGGGCGCCAGTCACCTGATTTCTTCCGAACCATATGAAGTGGGAGGCCCATGAACTTCTGGAAGGGTGGATTATTCCCAAATGGAACATGTGTTCAAACTCCACTTTAGCTATTTTAAGTTCGTCTGGGGCCAGACATCTCCCTCTACAAGTCACCGGTGGACTTTTGGTCCCAATATGATGCGTACAAATGAAAATGGCTGAAAGTGGCTCGTTCGTGGATCGAACTAACCGTGGGAAATTCGAAAATAAAGATGCGTAAGGTTGAGGAGTTTTAGGCCGAAGGGTAAGAGGACTGATGGCATCTGCGCGTGCCTGAATGCCTTCCATGCTAATTTTTGTACGGGAATCGCTTAGCTTTCATCTTCGGAGATCAACCGCGTGGTCGAAATGCTGAAGAAAGTCTACTTCTACAGTGACAGACGGTACGGCCACAATTACAGAAACCCATCGGAGACCAAGGTTTAGCGTGAATGAGCGTTTGCCACCAATAGAAATAGGCGTGGCGTTAACAGCACCAAGCACGGATAAGGGGTGGGGGTCGTCTCACCGGATCGTGGGAAAACCATGCTGATTTCTGCCCCATTATCGACCAGGAATGGGGTACTCGAACCTCAATCCGCCACATGAAACACGCGACTGTTAGAGAGGGCCCCGGTAGCGTTTGTCGCCACTACAAGCCGGTTTGAGCGTTCTCCGGGTTGAATTATTCACAAGGGTCGACGCAGCGCCTCGTCCGGTTGCCGAACTTGTTGAGATACCAGAACAAATCGCCCGACGTATGAAGGCGTTTGCGCCGAGATTTAATCCGGCGTCGACGGGAGGAAGAACGTATCCTGAGATGAGGGCTGCAATCTCCATCCTAACAGTATGCCAGTCGCCTGGCGGAGATGGACAGGATGATTTTTGGGAAACTGGAAACTCAGGACTCTTAGGAGCTTCTGCTGTGAGGCTTGTCACCGCTGTGAGAGAGACAGGGTAACCGGTACCAAAACGGTCCTGTATCTTGCCTACAACTCGTGCTCCATACAACAGGGACGGGGACTTAGCAGCTATAAGGATAGCCTGTGAGTTAACCGAAGACACTGTATCCACGGTTCTTTAAGGAGTGCCTCATCCATAGATTAGCGGCCATGCAACTGTTGCATTCGAAACACCGAATTTAACGGTCGCATATCACCCAACTGCAGATCTCTAAGGATTTGCCGTAGCCGTGATTTATCAGACGGTGTGATCCGTTCGATAACAGCTTAACTAAGTGCATCGTACTTATGCTCAGCAGGTAAGTTCAGGGGCCTTAACGTAATTGCATTGTGACCTCTTTGGGGAGCCGGGCCAGGCGTTGGCTAACTTTTGTTTGATCTGCAGTTTTGCGCTGGTCTCAGAACTCCGCCTCCAAGCACATAAATCACGAGGTGAGTTCTGTGTCTAAGAACTGTGGAACATTCATGGTGACTGTTTCATTTGTGAGCTCTTGTTCTGTCCAATGCGAAATAAAAGGGAAATGAAAAGAATATATACTCTATATGAAGATAAACGGGAAAAAATTCACGTTGATATATATAAACAAATAGTGAAATTAATGTCAAATAAATTCCAAGAATTAAAAACGGTTTACCGGGGTTAATAGATTTCAGGTTCACTAATTTGTTGTAGTAAACGGGAAAAAATGCTAGAAGAAAATGAATTATTAGTCGGGCTCACAAAATAGTGGAGAACTGGAACGTTTCTGTCTAGAACCGCATCTATTCTCCACAATAGTCGAGACAAAAAACCGAAATAATGGACAACGACGTTTATTACAAATAGACTGGGAAAATAAGCTGTAAGCAAAGCACGACATAAAGCAAAGCAATATCAACCGGCTAGCAAGCGACCAAAAAACTATTGTTATGACTTTGGACGGTCGAACAAACGAGAGAATGCAGGCATGTACTCAAACAGTGTTGATAATTCCAACGGTGGAAATAAACAGCAAGATATTTAGAATACGTGGCAAGCTTAGTTTGTCTCTGCACTAAGGAGCAACTTGAAGCCTCATTAGAATTTGTCTGCTTGGTAAATGTTGATGTGAATCTCAGCACAATATAAAGGTTAGGTACGTAGATGAGGCTTTGATGTGATAGAAATAAAAAAACGGACTCACAATAGATCGTGAAATTCCGTTGGTCTAGAGTTCCATCATCTCAAATGAAGGTATTCAGTGGATACGACTCATCGGGCTCCTCCATAGGGATTTCGTATCCACAAGGGGAAGATTTTGGCGACAGAAAATTCGGAATAACGCTAAAATTGATGGCTGATTCCGTTGGCTTTTGACACTCCAAAATTCTGTATGAAAGTGACACGGAACCGACAGAGAACACAAGGCTTACAACCTTCGATAAAAGTGCGCTATCAATTCACACGGTTTAAACATCAACCATATATGTAAAGTCGAGATGACTGAAAGGTGCAAAAAATAATAGGAAATATGGAACATATAATGTTGTACAAACACATTTTTTGGGTGAAAGTTAAGGTTTTACTTCACAGTATCTATAAAAAGCGGTGTTACACTAGTTGTCATTGTCTACTCGTATTTTTGGCCCAATTGGTGCCCTACGCAATAAAAATTGCATGCGATTACTGTTATCCGTTACCGAATAACATACTAATTCGCTACATATGGAATTGTTTGGGTTATATTGTATCTGTTTTATTTTGTGCATTGCATGTTTCTACTGAAAGTGACCCGAGTTGGACTGGCAGTGCTGGGACTCAACAAACATTGATTAAGGTAGTGAGCACCCACGGCCATTACGGGTGCAAGATGTCTGTACAAAACGGTATGCAGTGCTACAAGTGTCAAAAGGGATATGGCCGCAATTGCACTGGCCCCAACAAACACCAGTAACAACAACCTACTTTCCCCCCCCCCAAATTTCATCTTTACGGGCTGCAGATTCGACGACAATCAAGGCGTCGCTTTGCCGCTGACTGGTCGCGCTCACGCCACGAAAAATGGAGCGACGCAGAAAACCTGTAACTGCAAATGCTGAGCAACTCTCCGCTCTGTATGTCCTTCCATTTCATCCGCGCAGAGTAGGCTGGAGGAATACCAACTTACTATGTCCAAAATAAGTTGAACGCCAGTCTCTGGAGTTGCGATAACCAAGAAGGCAGTCGCCCTTTCAACCGCAAATATAGAGAAGGCAGCAGCAACTATGAAAGAGAAAGCTCTCATAGAAAGTAGATTTGTGTTATGGTGCCGCTTCCCCACAACGTCCTCTCCGACTGAGCCAGTCAAGTCAATCTTAGCTTCTTCATTCCCCCCGAACGTTGCCAACCTCGTACTCGCGAGTAGGCTACGCGCCAAGACAAAAAGTCACTTGGCCTTTTACTAACCCTGTCAGCCATGCTCAGTCCTGAGACAGTGATGGAAAAGACAGTGGCCTTGATATCCGCTAACGCCCACCTGAAAGGTATGTCTTTGGATCGCCCACGGCAAGCGAGGGCGAGACGTGAGCAGCTGCCTGAGACTACGTCACAAATCACTGCTGACCGGAAGCTACAACTGGAGACTAGCGTCATAGTTTCTGCTCCAGTAGTATCCACTCAGTCTTATGTGCCAGTGATGGAAAGCGGGGACAGTTTCTGTAGTCGCCATTTCAACGACCGACGTCCTAAGCATGGGCACAAGTTTCGAAGGCAGCGAAATTATTCAAAAGCCGTTTTCCAAGTTACATGAGCCAAGAACTACCAAAACGCCCCGCAGAAAATTTCCTTCCAAGAATTCGGGACAATAGGAGCCTGTTGGGGCCGCCGTATCTGCTTCAGAAAGCATTTCTTCGGCCCGCTCTACCAGGTATTTCTATCAGTGGCTGCATAAACAGTGCGCACTGCCATCCTCCAGACTCTGTATCCAGCAGACGAAAAAGTCAAACGTTCCGTGGGTGAAAACTCCCAAACACCAACCCAAAAAGCGGAATTTAGCAGGGGTGCAAAGGTCGCGAGCCGCGACACCAAGATTTTTGGTCAAGCGTCCTGTAGAAACGTTGATATACGCACAAACGGTGATGTCGCGCCCGCAGCCTCGAAAGAAGGTCATCAGAATCACTCAACAGTGCTGACCGAGTACACCTCCAACACCCTCCTCAATTCTGGTTCATCTTTCCCGAGCTCTTCGCACTCTCCTCTCTCTTTTCTCGCGAATTCAAATGAGGAAGTAGGTCTTAATTGCAAGTACAGGAGGTGTATGAGTTTATTCAATAAATTACGGGAAATCCGACGGTTAACTTATGACACATAACCCCACATATTTGCTTTCACGGAGACCTGACTTGCAGGTGATATCAGTGAGAGTAAACTGAGTGTTCCTGGGTATTTACTTTACCCAGCTGACTCTGCCCGAGTGAGAATGGAAGGTACTGCAAGTTTCTTTCATCAGTACCCCCCAAGACCCACGGTTGTCGGTGGATTTCAGTCCTGTGATAAATGTGATGCTCTGTGGCTTTGGCTTTCATTATGTGGTCCAGACTCACTCCTAGTGGGGTTATTCATCGTTCTCCTTCACTCGACGTCTGCGACAACGACCTTCTTCTCGTAAACCTAGACAACTCAGGATAAACTGGGCCTTGTTTTCTCACCAAGCCTCTGAGAGCGGATTCTCTACTGCTTCATCAACGCTGATACGACAGACAGCGCGAACAGAGCGTGTCAACTCCTCGACGCGGCATCGTCCTGGTCAGATTCCCTCTCTGCTCGACCTAGTCATCACTAATGAGAGCCACCTGGTGGACAGAGTGACCACTCTCTGCTCAGCTCTGATCTTATCTGTTACTGGTTACAACAACCAGTGATGTAGTCCACAGTTCAAAATTTTAACCGGGCTGATGTTAGTGGTCTCAGAAATTGCCTAGGTTCACTCCTTGATTATGACTTAGTGGACCAGAACTGCTGCGCGTTTCAAAGCTCAGTTGAGAAGGCGGACGAGTTATTTGTACCGCAGAAACTCTGTACTATTTCTTATCGGGCACCTTTTTCGCGCAGAATACGTCGTCTTCTGGATGACCGTTCCCATTTATTTACGAAGCATAAGCGTACGGGAAACTCGGAGGACCTATACGCGTTCCACATTGTTCGAACTAAGCGTAGGCTTGGAATCCACGTATGCACCAAATTCGTGCAAAAAAGGTCCGCCGCAGAGCCCGCGAGAACTAGACTTCTCATTGAAGCATATGCGAGGACTAAGAAAAAGTGAACCCTTGGCTCTTTATTTGCTACCGCCCGACGGGGAGACCTTATCTGACCCCCCCCTAATTGTGTCTGAGTTATTTAGGGAGTACTACTCGGCAGTCCACAACGTCGCCCCACCGGATTGACACCTTATCCTGCCGCTGTAGAATGTCCGGAAGCCACTGGTTATCGTTGAGTTTTCTACACCAGAAGTAGAAGACCTTTTGTTAACGGTTGTTTCATACGATGCGATGGGTCCTGACAAGATCCATCACAGAATTACCAAAGAAACAGCTGCTAGTCTGGCAGAACCCCTTTATAAACCGTTTAACCAGGCACTCCTGACTGACATTCTCCCTAATGCATGGAAAGAGACAACGGTCATGCCAATTTTTGAAGCGGCCGACCGGCACCCTCCGGCTATTTGTCGGCCAATCATCCCTACTAGCATTCCGTGCAAAATAATGGAGCACGTGTTAAAGTGTGCCATCCTCAACTACTTCTTATCAAACCATCCTTTTTCTCCCACCCAGCATGGCTTCCTTCCTAACTGGTCATACATAAAAATATGCTCGTTTTCATGGATAGTCTGACGGAGGCCAAAGACGTTGGCCTCATCTCAGATGCTATCTTCTTCGACTTTACCGAGGCTTTCGACCATGTCCCACACGGCCCTCTGAAGCGCAAACTGGAAGCATGTGGCATTCAAGAAGAGGTTCCTTGCTGGATTGTCCCTTTCCTCGATAATAGAACCTTTAGAGTTAAAACCGGATCGGATCTTTCATCTCCCTCTTTCGTTTCTGCGGGAGTTCCTCAAGGGTCAGTGTTAGGTCCTCTGTTATTTCTGATCTACCTCAATGACCTTCCAGAAAGTAATTCCAGTATCGCTCTCTTATATGCAAATGACCTAAGAATCCAAAATGTCACAGATTCCAATGCACTATGGATTGATCTTGACGCGGTTAAGCGTTGGTCAGACGATTAGTGTCTCTCACTAAATGACGATAAGTGCGCACATGTGCCACTCAGTTGAGACTCTGGCAATACCTTTGTGATCCATAGTGGATCCGGCAGGGTGAACATCATGAAAATCGATCTGAAAAAATATCTGGGCATCGGGTTGTCGTCTAACTTATCTTTCGTGTATCGCCATAAGATGGCGGCCAAAAGGGGGTATGCCGCTCGGAGGATGACTAGGCGCACTTTCTCCCTCATATACAAGAAAGCGTTTCAAACGCTATTCAGGGTTCATATAAGAGCGCTCCTCGAACATGCTAGTCAAGTCATGTTCATCGGCCTGAAGAAAGATATATTGACCGTTGAGCATGTCCAGCGCGCGGCTACCAAACTAGTCACGGTCCTAAGAAATTATTGATCTAACTAAAACTAATACGATGGCTCAGAGGATGTCAGGCATAAAGGTTGCAGGAGACATAGCCATGCATCACAAATCTGGCCCGTATGTGGCGATGTTGGCTGCATCAGAAATAAAAAGCGAGCGTCTCAGCCAGGAAGCAAGTCACAACTCCAAGGGAACAAGACGACGCTACAACAGTTCAAAAGAATCAACCCCCGATGAAAGATGGTTTACTTCGGTACGGTTCATATCCTCATATCCAAAAAACGAGCCTATCCCTCGGAGGTTTCCTCCGAGGGGTTAGGTATTACCAATCTACGGAGTAGGCAGAAGATCAGATCGCCAGAGCTGAAATTCTTGCTGGCAAACGTATGCAGCCTGATAAATAAGAGAGACCAGCTGCAAACTGCGACTCACCCCGTAGATATTTGCTTGCCCACATAAACCTGGCTCAAAGAAGAAATAGACACTGGGGATTGGGCGCGTGAATTCCAGTGGTATCGCAATGATCGTGACAATGCCATTGGAGGCGGTTGTCTTTTATTGATCAAAAGTTCTATAAGGCAGTCACCCGTGAGCTGTAACTTCAGCTGCGTGAATATTCAAGCCGTCATCAACTTTATCCATGTCAACCTCACACTGATAGTCTACGGGGTGTATCGAAGTCCGGGTGCGCAACCAGAGGAAGACGAAGCATTACTGAAATCATTCCAGTCGATTTGCTGGTCAGGCTATCGCATGCTCGTTTAGTGGATTTTATGGCTTCTAAAATCAACTGGCGATTAGGATCTGTCAGTGATAGAGGTTTTGATCACAAATTGCTTAACCCAGTCAGCAATTTTACACTAACACAGCATGTTAGAGTGGCCACGAGATCCAGACTTGGTCAGCTAGACCCAACGCTAGACTTAATCACAACTCGCCATAGCACTTACATCACTAACGTGTTGACCACGGCACCACTGAGAAAGATTGACCACATGAGGATTTATTTTTCGTTCCAGTGTTCTCTATTGGTAAAACAGGCCCACAAAGTGCAACGTTTCACCGAATTCACCACAAAAACCGGTATTGGAGGCTGATAGAGTTACCCGGAACCCAACAGTTTCGATGGTTAACTGTGTTGACAACCTTCGGGCTCTTACAAACAGGATCGTCCCTCAGAAACAAGTCAAAGGAAGGGGTCGGAAGCCATGGGTTCGCCTCAGGGTTTAGAGAGCATCCTGATGCAAGTATGTGGCCTGGAGGGTATATATTTAGCAAATGGGGTTTTAAAATTTCATGATGTACAAAAAAGCTCAAAACAAAGCAATTAAGACAGCAAAGGATGCTCGCCTATTCTACGAGCTTAACCTAGCACGTGAAATTAAAAAGAACCCCAAGAGGTTTTTCGGTTATGCTCAGTCCAGATCCTCCCTAAGAAAGGAAATTGGGACCTCAATTTCTTATAACGGAGAGATTATAACGACTGACAAGGACATAGCAGAAGCATTGATGGCACAGTTTCAAAGTGTTTATCGCTCAGGCGATGGAGCATCTGAGCCTCGTTTTAACACCGTGGGTGTGGCTAGGGTTGATCAGGATATTAAGCCCCACGAAATTGAGCGATAAATAT
>JTDE01014853.1:0-15431 GCA_014338405.1 Paragonimus skrjabini miyazakii | reverse complement strand
AGTATTAAACAAATCATAGTCACTCATTGGATGATCATACGGACACATACAAAGTCACAAACTGAATGTTAATTGGTGCAATACGGAACAAAGAAATAAGCGAATAACAGAAGGCATAACACTGAGACGGGTTGTCCAATCCTGATGCAGTATCTTCAACGCGACGTTTGGATTGGTCCCTTGTTAGGACTCTTGTTGTGTCGGGGTTTGGATAGGCGGTGAGTCGAGTAGATTTTCATCACACATAGTCAACTGAAATTAAATGTGCACAGTTCATACATACGTGTGTGTTGATCAGCCACATGATATATGATCCACATCGATAAACTCTTGCTTACACCTACACTGTGAAATGTCTGCAGACTCGTATTCACGGTGCACGTCTACTGGGTTGGGCTGCAATTGGATGAATGCAAGCGTCTCGTGATTACTACGATTGCTGATTATTGCCCACGAGATCTACAACAACCGCATACGAAAGATCACCGTGCACATACACTACTCCGGGGAACGAGTTGAGTGGAATATTAAAACCGTCCGACTAAACTCTACGACGCCAGCTTCGAGGAGGTTACACAATTTGAAATCGCCTGATTTATAGGACCTTCTAATTATCATTCCACTTATCTACGAAACTAGTCCATTACGCCCATTTGAGTGTGAGTATAGTTAGAAGACAGGCACGCGACAGCTGTCAAACAGCACAGTCCGTTACTTCCATCCAAGTGCATATAAACGATTCTCTTACTAGGATAGACTATGTGAGATTATGTACAAAAATAAGTCCATTTCCCGAGGACATGCAGTACAGAAACCTACCGGCTTCCACCAAGATTCGTTGGAAAAGTATGCCAACGCGATGTGAAGCCCAAGAAGCTCAATCCCAGAACCCTGTAACTCGCAGAACTGTTCAGCTATTCAAGTCATCCGTTGAGACTTATTCTTGGTACGTGCAGTTCGTCGCGCCACGCATTGCCAATTTGACCAACAGACTAATCTGATGAAAATATTCACCACCAATCGAAAACTTTACAATTTTGCTACCGATACATAGGAGGCTAATAGGAACAGTCAGCACGTGCATTCGTCAGACGTCTGCTCGTTGCTTACAGGCATGTTTTAGCTGGAGATTCTCAACTTCATTTGCAAACATAACGACCAATCGCACATTCAGCTCAGCACACCCATTTTGAGGGAACTGCGTCTACGATGTACTCTGAAGATTCAGTACAAATTTCACAACGACCAGTCTCGTCAGACTTGCGCATTCGCAACTGGGTCTCCATTGTACCCATCACGATTTTCGTGTGCAAGCTGGAGTGTCAACAACTCGGTCAGTCTATCGCCTGGACGTACTTCAGATCTACGGGACGCTGACTATGTTGTCGTCCCATTGACTCCTAGACATCAGTTACATGCTGTCATTCACTTGGCCAGTTAAACACATTCCGCCGTCATGGTTTCTACCGAGACAGAATGAGATAACTTGTTTCAGTTGTTTAGGTATTTATCTAGAATGGTGTTGCAGTAGAGACACTCAACCGTCATCCTTACCAGACATTCAGACGTACATTCTCGGCGGCAACGCTGCGCAGCTGGTTCACCACACAACCTTGCTGAAGTTGAGCCTGAAAGAAACATTCTCTGTGCAAAGTCAACCCATGTTCGTCTACTCAATTCCATACTGTTGTACAGCACAAAAAGTAGATTGCATGACAATACGTTTGCCCAAACTGAGTAAAGAGCATCCTACAGTTTTGCCCGATACTGCCGCGATTGATTAGTTCACCGATTAGTGCCGCCACGCTAGATGACCAGAACAGGCCCTAATGAAGCTGGGTCACATTTCGGAGTTCGCAAATCATACCTGGAAACAAGCTGTGATACTGCCTCCTAATCAACATTAAGAGCTCTAAGTGGCAACGTACAAAATACATAAGTGAAGTATACGAAGATTTAAGTTATGCAGCGAATATCGAATCGGAGATAACGTCATGCAGGTATCACGGTAACACGAAATGATCCTAAACCTTCAGAAAATATATCCACTGGGAAAACTGTCGGATGATTTGCGGAAAATCCCAAGTCGTGACTCCTCTCAGTTCATTATCATGGTGAATCAAACTAACCCAAAACGTTTATCAGCACATCCACCAGGACAATTACCAATTCATCCAATAAACCACTGGAAATGTAAGGTATTAACGTCGCCGACGAGAATACGTTCCTCTCCACAATCGATGCCCACAACCACGCCTGTTAACTGGCTACAGAAAACCGATAAATTCTTGAAGCGATATAATTGTGAACAGCCTTCTATTCAGGATTCTGATGTTGAAATTGGGTTGGGTGATGATGACAAGCACGTATACATATGGACTGACAGACATTTAGTTTGACTGACAAAACTTGTGCGTTTGATGAACTTTATTGTTTCCAGTCCGTCAACTGGAAACCGGTCACGTATTGGGACGTGACAAAAATAGACTGCTTGTTCTTAGCCGTCAAGTTTGGTAGAGTTCCGATTCGCTCTGCTATGAGTAGCCAGACGACCTCATGAATTTTGCATGTGGCAACAATGTTATACATGTTTATAACGATTTACCAGTTGTTATCTAGAAACGAGTGCTCTGCATAAAATATCTCCTATATAATTGACCTCCTTATTCCTGTGCTAATGGCACTGTTGTACTTCACGACAAACTACAAGGATATACCCTCCGACCTGTACGGTATCTGTCAGTGTGCTCAACCCCAGCTGTAATATGTTTTCCGTGCATAGCTTCTGCGCTCTGAGTAAATCTTTCTAATTAAGCTTCTGATGAATAGTAGGGAATTCTGATTTTCATATAGATTGAACAACACCCACAATTGATCTCGGCTGTCGCATCCCCACAGACTTTACAGTCGGCCCCTTTCGAAAAGAAGCATTAGACTCGAGTTTCGCTCTCATTAGAGCTCGTCAGTAGTGCATAGCATCGTCACTGCCGGGACTTCAACCACGGACCCGCTGTTCATGAGCGTTCACACATGATAATTCGGTCGTGCCAAACGTGAGGTCAATGGCACAGTGGTAAACACGGTTGCCTCGTGAACAGCGTATCCGTGGTTTCAGTTCCGGCAGTGGCGATGATATTCACTAATGACGAGCTCTAATGAGAGCAAAACTCGAGTCTAGTGCTTCTTTACGAAAAGGGATGACTGTGAAGTCTGTGGGAATTAAGCTTCTCTTGATTTGCTCTGGATGAAAGCTTTCAAAGTGGAGGTGACTTTCTGATATACAGCAAAACAGAGTCGGAACATGCTGCCCACGTAGATGCTGTCCATCTAAACGAATTAATAATTCTGGATTTCGAATTAAAGCCGACAAATCACAAGTCGGACGGTGACCGGTTGTGCTACCGGGATACAAGATGATTCAAGGTGGAATTAGGACCTTGACAGAGAAAATATTGACAATTAGAGTAACTGTACTGCTCTACTATGAGCAGCTTCGTGACGTAGTGATTTTTGCATGTAACAACAATCATATACATGCTCATAACGACTTACCAGTTGTTATCTAAGAACAGGTATTCTGCATAAATCATCTTCGCCGATACCGCTGTCACCTCCTTTTCTGGACTAATGGCCCTGTTGTACTTCACGAAAAGCCGCAAATAAATACCCCCTGACCTGTACAGAATCTGCCAATGTGCTCAACTTCAACCGCAAATTGTTATCCGTGCATAGCCTCCGCACTCAGAGTAAAACGTTCTAAGCCTCTCTTGATTTGCTCTGGATGGAAGCTTTCAAAGTGGAGGTGACTTTGTGACATACAGCAAAACCGAATCGTTACATGCTGTCCACCTAGAGGATCTGAGAAATCGGGATTTCGGATGAATGCCAACAAATCACAAATCAGATGGTCACTGGTTGCGTTACTGGGACACAAGATGATTCAAGGTGGAATCAGGACCTTAACAGAGAAAATAATGATAATTAGAGTAACTGTGGTGCCGAATTCTGAATGTAGGCTGAGACAATTTCAGGGTCTGTTGGCGAAAGATTTTCATCACCACTGTGCGAACTTCTTCGACAGGATGAGAAATTTGAATTGACCGACGGCGTCCAGACAGCGTTCATGCGAGTGCAACAAAAATGAACGAGCAACAGCTGACGCTCAAAACTTCCGAATACAAAAGGATTGTTCGACGTAGCAGCAGACGTAATCAGGACAGCACTCAGGCAGAAGAAAGGAGTAATCGAATATGTCAGAAAAGTTCTGACCTCAACGGAGCAAAATTATTTAACCATTAAGAAGGAGTGTTTCGTAACCGTTCGGGTGCTGTACAGGCGGAGGCCCTGATCATGCAATCAACAGTTCCACATAGAAAAGGGCTGGAATCCTCCAGAACGGATCATGAATGCGAGGTTCCCGAGAAGCAAATTAACGCGATGGGCATTGCGTTCACAGGAATATAATTTTACGATCACTCTTGTGTTTGGTTCTAGCAACTGCACCGCTGATAGACCCAACTCGCTAGTTACCATGCCACACGCGAGCTCGCGGTTTTGAATCACAATTCCAGTCCACAACACCCCCAGGTTTCCGCTCACACGTCGTGTGCATTTATACCCGGTTTATGTGTGATCGGGGCCTTTAATTCGGGAGTTTTCCGTCTGCTATTCCTCGGCCGTTGATCCGATTTCCTTGCGCGATAGCTTGTCCGATCGCTCGTGCTGTCCTCCGTCTATCCACTGTGGGCTTTGATCGTGCTCCGTAGCCGTGTCGAGATATATCTGCGAGTGTTGGGATAAGCACACCTTCAATGTGGTCATCCATCCTATTTCGGCTGCCACGTCTCGCCCGTTGGTCCGATCCGGTCGAGCGATGTCTCGCCGTTCTCCATCCGCCCGCTGTGGGTTTTTGAACGCACCTCCCCTTTGTGTTGAGGTATTCCGCCGAGAGTTGGAATGCTTGCACTTCCTGCCTGACAGTCTACCACAATATGACACGCAGACAAATGGGCTCCCTTTACATAACCGAACAGTTAAGGAATAGTCATCAGCCGAGAGGCGACTGGGAGTCGGCATTATCACTGGTGTTACTGGCTAACCATGCGTCTGTTCAGGCGAGCACGGAGGAATCATCGTTTCCGTTGATGCTCAGTAGAACTCCTCGACTTCTAGTGGATCCAGATATTGAAATATGGCTGGTGATTCCAACAGAGAATTGGTTGTGGAAAAATGAAGAGTCGCAGGCCTACAAAAGCTCGGCAATCAGTTCAACGATTTGGTGAAATTTCGACATCATCGGAAGACGACCGCAAACGGTCCGGGCTCACGAAAACGTTCACATAAATGGGGTAATTCGCATTTGGTAACTTTAAAACGGGGTCCAGTATACACGATTGAGAGGGACGGTGAGGCGAAACGAGTGGATGGCAGTGAGTCAGCAAATTGGCACGATATGTCGGCCTGGCGATTTAGGAGAACAATGGGCCGAGAGGCAACACTGCGTCGGTCGGAGAGAATTCGCTAGCAGATGAAGAAGAGCCAAGAAACCCCAGAAGAGAGAAGTGTTGTATAAGATGCACTCTCGTTTGTTATTAGTTTTGTGTGTACATTCGGGAAGCGAGTGTGATGAGTAAGTTAATCCAACCCGTATACACCAATCATAAGAACAGATGAATGGGCCATCTGGAATACAACATAAAGCTTTCCCTTCCATGATAATAGATACACATAACAAGTTGCTCTGCTAATGCCTAGTTTTATTTTTGATTTTTATCAGTTCCGAGTTAGTATACGAGGTCAGAAATGATAGATTTTGCAGACGATTCGAAAGAACACTTTGTGTTGGTAAGTTCATTCCTTTCCTGACTAGCTCTGTGAATGTAGGAATTGATAGAAGCTCTTCGAAGTTGCACGATGATCAATAAAATGTGATAACTGTGGGTGAAATCCAGGTGCCGACTCAACCGCCATACTTAAACAAGTACGAATGACCTTCATAATAAATTATCTTAACTAACCACTGAGACAGATGAGCCCATCCAAGAACCTGTTTAAAAGCAGATAGAATCACACAGTTATCAACTATAATATCCACTTCGGGATTTGTAAATATATCAGTGAAAAATGGTTTTGGGGCCAGTAATGAGAAACGTTTCTTCACGCTGTCTCTGCTATTTCATGTGCTATTTCGTAACTGATTCCTTTGAGGTGTATCGTGAGAAACTAGAGATTATTTTGCTCTGTTGCTCCCTCCCTCTCTCTCTCTCTTTGAGATTGCTATGCTCGTCTGGGTTACACTTCCTGAGAATTTACAGAAGCAATTACGGTTAATGTTGATCCATGAAAACTGTGCAATCATGGCTCATACCTTCTCGTTCATAAATAAAAAAATCTGAATAAGTAAGATTGAACAACACAATTGTTTGTTATTTTAAATACAAACGCTGAGTGCACACTGGAAATTGTTGATGTGAGTTGTGTGCAAAAGCTGCCACCGTATGGCCACATAAATCCACAAACACAGATTAGCATCCCACAAACTATAGTTGAAATTCAATGCAAGAAAAATAAACCAAGGGAAGACCAGGCAAACAGTAGAAGATACGATCTGACCTGTTCTATAAAATCATTTGTTTTTTTGTCCCATACAAATTTGCTACATTAGTTCTATTATGGAATGCTGGCGCTGTTGAGAAACAAACCTACCAATTACTTGTTCGAATCCAATAAGGACCAAGGAAACTTGTTAGACAAGACGTAAATAGTAGTTTGCATTCACCATGAATTCAAACGTGAAGTGCTATGCGATGAAGAGAATCAGTCTGGTGTAAAATTGTCTGAATAAACTCGGCGCGAAGGTTACTTATCTTTGTTAGGTTATGAATCCGGCTGGAAAATAGCAACATATTCTGGAACATCTGCAAACATCAATCGATGTCCACGCCAAACGCATAAATTCGAGGATAGAACTGAAGGTAAGAACCGTTTCATAAAACAAATGTCTATTATAGAAGTGTATAGCCGAATGGTTGTTCTGTAGCACTTCGAAAGCAGGCAGGAGACTGGAATACTCTTCGAAAATGTGGAAAACATATGGACAGCAACTGCGCAGAGTGCAGCGCTGTAGGAATTGTAGTGGGTTACATTTTGTTTTAGACTACAACAAAAGCGCGCGTATCACAGTTGACTATGAAGTGAGTACATTCCGGGCGATTCTAACAAGAGATACTTTCACAGTATCGATAAACAAATAGGTCTGAACTTCATTCGGCTGTCTGAAAGTCCAAACAGTCTACAGTCTTTCCCTCTGATATGTATGAACAAATAACGGATCGTCTAATTTGTTTAGGTGCGTAACCAGTGAAGAACTATCAACTGTCGTGTGTTCGTTTATTGCGTGTCAGTTGTGAGAATATATGTTATGTATCGTTACTAAACGAATTCGGCCGTGGGGTTGAGAGATCACTGTACGTCGAATCGATTAGAGCAAACCTCGTTAATAACAAACAGAAGTGAGTTGAGATGTTCGTTAGATTCTCCCCCATAATACCTCGGGTGAGGATTAGTATGTCAGTTTAGTAAGCGGTAGTTAACAATAACATCAGTTCAGTTCAAATTGTGTGGTCTAGTAAAATGAGACAAATGACACGGATTGCAAAAGTTTGCGGAAAAGTTGACACGCTAATGTTGTAAACTTCTATGGATTACGGATACATGACCATGGAAAGCCAGCGTTTTGAGCAGATCTTGGAGCTAGCAATATCAGATTTTGCTCCCGCAGACATGCAAATAATTGCCGTGTTGCGCGGTCTATGACGTTGGTTGCACAGGAACAAACAGGAAGGTAAACACGTCACTTGAAGTCAATGGTGTCATTCAACTGAAGACAAAATAACTGAGGTCGAATCGAAAAGCACATGCAATTGAACAGTATAGTGTGTTTCGTTTATAGCCACGATATTTCCGCTGACAATGATTCCTACAAAGCTACACCAGTGAAGAACAAAGAAATATGGATATAATATTTGTTAGAGTTATGTCCTTCTTTGTGTTCATGAGCGTGTGTTTTAAATAAACCGTTCTGGGCATCTGTTTCTAATGACTGTGTCAAATAGAAACGGTCCGTTGTATTCCATAATGTAATTCGAGCATATTTTCACAGATCTATCCATTTATCAATTATTGTACTAGGTTGTTCTTTTAACTTACTGATACGAGGTCAGAGTTCCCGTACTGCTCTGTTCAAGTTGTTTTACAATAAGGGTTACTTTGTACCGTATCAGTCTCGAGACGGAATTCAGGCTCTAAGGTAGAATGAATTCATTTGTGGGCAGAGCTGAAGCACAACAGTATTTCAGTTAAATTATCACGATTATATAACGTTCATATATGATGAATGTCTGTGTGACTGAATGATAAAACAAGTAATAGAAGAGACCTCAGCGGTGAGCTCAATAATACTCAATCCTTTTGACAATCTAACTTCCCGATGAAAACAAAATTGAACTTTGCATGAGCTGCAATACACTGACTGCTATGAAGAATCCACTGATATCGCTGCATGTTTGTCAAACCTTCCCATTGAACAGGCTGGAATGCCCAATTGTTTCAGCAACGTCGTGTGTCGCATCACAACCTCAACCGTCTTTAAGAAATTTCAACGAATTCAAAGGAATCACTCAAACTAAGAATCGTCAGTCATTTTCTAACTGATCCTAAAAGGCCACCTAAATATTCTGCCTTTCGCAGGAGTCAGACAATTACAGTCAGATCAACCGAGTGTATCTAATCTAGCAAGAATGTGGGACACAATTAAATTGAGTCGAAGATTATTAACTAACAATCAGAGAAAATAGCGCAATTCGTTTGCAGCCAACCTCACTGTGAACTCCAATTTCACATATAACTTTACTCTACTCACATGTTCACAGTACTATGCCTTTATCTTCGAATTTTACATGACTCGGTTTGCACTACTCGCTCTTACACCTAACCGTTTGATACGTCAACATTTATTTGATTTCCACAAACTCTATGTCGGCCGTAAACAATTGAACTATATCCGAGCCTATTACTTAAATTTTGATTCCTAACACAGTCAACCACATTTGTTTATATGAGTAACAGTAACGCACTACATATTTTACCGCTAGAACTAACTGAACGATTTATCACGCTTCCGATGCACTGTCACATGCGTTTCTAAACCTGATCGTAAGTTACTGTATGTTTACATTGTTTATTATTGAATTTGTCGAACCACGTTCGATAACAGTATGCATATTTACAAAGATTCTTCTTCCCTCTGCCCATTTCACGACTAGGCTACTAGAACGCATGATCCGAATATTCTGGCCAGGTAACACTCACTAGCCACACAAAATGTCAGCACAAAACATTGAACTTCGCGTGGATACACATCCGTACACCGTACTTATCTATATCGTAAATGTTTTGACTTCGGCCTAAACGTTTCCAATCCGTGTGATTGTTGTGGCCTTAATAGACCAAGATCTATAAGCGATGATTATCGATACCCAACATTTATACACCAACCCAAAATATGTAAATCCCCCGAAGTCATCCACATCTACACATACATGATGTCCGGATCGCGTTAGAAAGTGCATAACTGTCGGAGTGCGCTTGACTATAGTATAGCTCCTCGCCCACTCGATGACTTCGAAGCACATCGGACACATATACTCATGCAGTCCATGATTATGTTACTAGATCCTGTGGTGCTATTGCTCGTTTACGTGTAAGCCGCTGATTCGCCAAATGGTCGGTCAAACTTTCAGCCGCTCACTGGTTTACTCCATCCAGCAGCGCGTACAGTTCAGTTTACGAATCTACGTGCTTCGAAAACTGAAGGCGCCTACGGGTAAATCGCGAGATCTGATGGACACAACGCACTATCGTGATCTATCGGGTAGTTGCTACCAGTGAATATCGACGACTTTTCTATCTCATCCCGGTAACTAGTAGCAGTAAGCTTGGTGTGATTAAGATGATGTGCGAATGCACCGGTCAGTCGATTTATAGATTGCAACGAATCTTAAGACGTCTTCTAATGGCATGAGTTAAGTTTTATGCTGTACCGGAAATGTATATCAAATATTACAACTGCCTGCTTCCAATGTGATGCCTCTCTTTTCATTTGGATGATAAATTTATGGACTAAATGGATGGTAATTAACCGGTAGTTAGTTAGACTAGAAAATTTAGCTTGCTATTTCATGAGTAACTATAATTGACGTAGCAGTAACACAGGCAGTGTATAATTTACATTTTGGATAATTAATGTTACATTTTACCATCAGAACAAAGCTGAGTATCGTAGTTCTGTTTAATTTGTCAGTGCGCTCAACTCCAGCTGTAAACTATTTTCCGTGCACAGGCTCTACGCTCTATGTAAAGCGTACTATCTTAGCTTCTCTCAATTTGCTCTGGATGAACGCTTTCAAATTGGAGGTAACTTTGTGATCGTCTTATGCACCAACTTCAAGGAGTTTAGTCGCACGATATCACAGGTTCAGATACACAAGGATGACTGATAGTCACCCACGATTCTGCCTCCAGACTGGTTCTTGTTTGATACAACTAGTGCTGAATAAGCAACTTGCACTCTAAAGTGAATGGAACCCATGGCTATAGCGTCTGGATAGATTAAGGCCTTGCAGTATGAAATGCGTGTAAACAAATATGTTTGCATGATGATCAAATGTTATCCATTAAGGTATGTTTTCCCGTTTTCATTTTTGTCGTTCTCGCGTCCCACTTTTTCCGACATAAACATTCTTACTCCTCCCAGAAGTCTGGAACTAGGTACCGCATTTTAAAACTTCGTTAATTGTTCCTACAGTTGTTGAGACATACGCTTATGCTAGTCCACGATTCATTTCGTATTTCAAAGCTAGGCTGTTCAGCTTGAACGCGATGATGTGGAAATCCTGTTCATCAGCGTTCAGCAAGTGCGCTGTTTTCATTGAGGTGTCCAAGTCGTTTTAGTTCTATTCGGTTATACAGGAATCATTACCAAAACATGGACATGTGTTTGTTTTAGTGAAGACGGCATGCAATGTACAAAAAAATGTTGGCGGTCGTAATCTGCGTTTCATTATTTCATGATGTTTGTTTTCATGCAATTAATGCCTGCGAGTAAATTTTATATCCACTTGCCATTTATACACAGTGCTCATTTGGGAGCTTTAGTGGCTCTGACTAATACCATTTTCTGACTATGTGCCCACCAGTTTCAACTATTTATTTCTTGTGATATATTTGCTTATAACAAACGAGACACAGACTTCGTTCGAATCGGGATTTTGTATTCGTATAAGTTTATCGAACACCATGTCACTGGAGGGGTTTATGAATACTACCCACGGGGATGTTCGGCGGTAACTGCCACGGCGATACACGAATTCAGATGATTGAAGAAACCACGCATGTCAGTCTGGTGAACATGGTGAACATTTGAGGACAGTCATAGTGAGGATGGAATCGTAGCTTTTACACCGATAAGTCCGCTGTATATCGGTACATTCACAATAAAACATTGATGAATCAGGACATCGTTCATGAGGATGAACTCACAAAATGAGCGGCGATTGAAAAATGGTATAGGATTGCGAACGTAAAAATTTGCGTTCACTGAGTTGCAGGCAATCCCGGTGAGCAGGTATGATGAATATGAGCTTGCCGAGACTTCACAGAATGTCTTATAATGCACTTTATTCAAAGTACAGCTGATCAGTGCAAATACGTATGGCCTACATTGTATTAGGATTGAGAAGAACAACCGTATTGATTGTGGTAGCACCGTTTCTATTGTGGTGCCCAACAAAGAGGGAATCACAAGGCTGCAGATGAAACCAGATTCGGCAGAAGTACATAAACGTGTGTCGCCACAACTGACTGATGTTTTAGATAGCACAACGACGTTATCTACAGAACTTCACTAATTGCCGATAATCTGTTGACGTTGATACTGATCCGTTCGACCATGCAAGTGAGACTGGTGTTACAACGAACGAATGTTAACTTTGGTGGAGGTGACAACCACCACCTCAATCGAGCTGTGAATTGATCAACAGATCAAACAACGTTTTTGGGTCGGAAACTTATATAAAGCTGCGGCCTAATCTGGGTATCACCCTAGACGTGAGACTCGTTAAGTTCCACCACCCATCTCTAAGTGTTATACTGCGTCCCGCATTCATCGTAATACGGAAACCAGCTGGAATATCCTATGAGTTCATACAGGCAATATGCGATGAGGAAATTATTTCGTAAAACACTGTGAACGATGTATTGATGATGGGTGACCAAACATACCATATAGCCACTTGTATTCTCGATGCACCTCTTAATGGCACTTTTCACTCATTCTGTTTTAGTACATATTATGGACCGGATTTAGGTTGTCAGCCATTTGTTTATTGAGCGACCTCCTAAACCTGGCACAAGATAACCTCACTTACTGCTTTGCATCTCAATCAAAGCTTAGACTGATTTTATCCACTTTCAATGAGATAACAGTTACATTGAAAGTCAGCGCACTAAAAGTAATATCGGACATGTTCCAAGAAGATGAGTGAATAGACTTGTTCGTATTATACGCTTTTCCACTATTGCATCTGAATCACCTGTTCCGGTCACTAGAGCGAAGCTGGCATTTTATTCACCAATGAAAATTGAGACTGACGCAGTCACTCCAGCACCTGCTGGCAATACGACACCATCCATTGGTTGTTACATTATATATACCAACATTCGTTTACCTGAATCTATTCATTTTTATACTGTTGTAGCCTGGTGGTATATAGGCCCATCAATTGGGCACTGAATATATAGGATCAATGCATGTGTTGTACTACTTGTTTGTTGTGAATAAATCTGTTGAGACCTACGCTGTTGAATCTGTTACCGGTGCGCTGTATGTATACAGTCCGCTCAACTGAGCTGTGTCCACAACCTACATAACTTGACTATTGGTAGTGCATTGTTACGCGACTGTGTGAGCGTCTTGCTGCATCGTGACATCTTACGTGTATTGGAACAAATTGTTATACCCAACAATAATGATGATGAACTTGAACATTTCATCTAATTGAACACCATTTGGCAGTATTTGACAGCAAGTCACATTTTGGCTGAAGGAGTTGATGAGTCTTATTTCATCAGTGACATAAGTGAGTAGATGTCGAACCAACAACCCATGAAAATTGCGCTGTTCCATAGCACTGCTGTTGTCCCAGTATTACACAAATATATTGCTCGAGCAGAAAGTTATTCAATGGTGAAAATCTTCGTGAACTTAAAGCAACGCTGTCGATAGTAAATCTGTGCACACGTTGAAGAAGTTGTCAGTATAGGTCCACTCGATTTTGGCTCTCGTGAAACGTCGGGTCCAGCATACTAGGATCCAGTCCGCAACAGATGTATAGAAAGCAGTACTAGAACATGGACGTGTGTTTATTTCAAGGAGACGGCGCGGTGATATGCACTGTGTGAATAAGTCTTGGCGGTCATAATTTTGGTTTCAATATTTTATGATCTTTGATACCACGTACTTCCGTTTGTCATTTTCTATAATAGTGCACTTTGTATTCAATGACCATTTATGCGCAGTGCGTATCTGTTGAACTGTAGCAGGTGTAACTGTTACCACGTTCTAAGTATATGCCCAAATGTTAATTACTGATTATGTGTGATAAATTTGAACATAACATACGAAACACATATTTCGTTCGATTGGGAATTTCGCATTCATATACGCTTATTTGATACTGCACCTCATGAAGATTCAGTGAATTTGAGTTTTCTTTTCAGTGTGATGGTTTGTAGCTGGTTAGGAAATATATGATACATGCTGACTGACGTTTTGTAATTTCGCAAAATCTTGACCAAGCCAACAAATATAGATTATGGTCAATTAGGAGCGAAATTCCTTACCTAGTTTACACCTACTTTGTGAAAATTCTCACCCAGTGAACAGCTTTTGTCAGGGTGTTCAGCGGTATCCCTACATTTCTTGAACAATGAAAGGTATAGTTTTCTTCGCAGCTGAGCTCGGATGTCGGTGCTAAACAGCTGGGGATGGACTTTAACTTGAGAACTTAACAACGCCGGATTATTTGCTGGAATACCACACTGTCGTGAAGCATATTTGAGGGAATTGGTGAAAGCAGAACCGCTCAGTTGTACAATTTATATCACGATAGATGCTGCTGTATTTGTGACAGTGGTTACTACAAGTTGTTACGTTTATAGGATCAAACGTAAGTCAAGTGAAACCTGACGATGATGACGACGAAAACCAACTCTCGCTTATTCACTGTCAGATAACATGGAGTTACGCTGTACATTCAAAATCGACCGTTTTACAAAGTTATGTTTTCCAGAGAAGGATGGAGCTTGTGCAGTGATCTATTGTTTGTATTACATTGTGATTTGAATGACATGACGTTCTGCAATAAATTTCAGTTTTCAGCGTTGCGGTGAAATAAAATGTCTTATTGTGTGCTTAGTGAAATTGATTGTCTCTCCGATAACAGCGGCGCAATAGTCACACAAGTAATTCCCCCAGTTTTTTGTAGTGAACAACACAATTTTGCTAAATCTACCTTTTATTGCCAAAGCTGATCTACTACAACATTTTTCAGATGGAAGCAAATTGACCACACATCTTAATACAACGTGGATGCTTTTACAAAATCTAACAGATTTTAGATGATGAGAAAATAAATGTGAGAATAAAAAGTCGAAGTGTAAATATTTTGTAGAAGGCTGTAATTTGAAAAAAAATCATTATTTGCTGATTTGTTCATGTGATCACGTTTACCAAACTACTGAGTGGCAATCTAGAAAACGAACTTAGTATCTAGATAACTGAGATATACGATTTATCCAAATTGATGTGTCCCTTCATTTTCACAATGAAATATTTTATCACGTAGATAATAAACAATATCGCTAGATTGTATGTCGCCGCAAAGACGGATTATGGTTACAGCTTCTGGTTGCATAATGAAATCGACAGGTACTCCGTGAGTGCGAATTGCATCAATCTATCTATGATCAACTAGGTTGGAGTGTATTCCAAATCACGTATTGAAACGATCTGAACAGCAGGGTTTGTTAATTTGAGACCAGTTATCATGAAGTCGTATTGCAATGGCTACTTGCCTTATGCAGAAATATCCAGCGGCCGGTTGCACGAATTGGGTTTCTCAGAACGATTGAAATTGAACCAACACGTCGTCGACTGAGGTGAGAATAATACGAAAAAGTAATGATAGCCAAAACTCCGAAGCCATTTGACTGAAAAGTACGGGGGTGCTATGTGGGGGTAACATTTCGACATTGTAATTTGAGGCACATTACTATGAATGAGCAAGCTGTCATATAGGGCGACAACATCCTGG
>JTDE01014852.1:0-15296 GCA_014338405.1 Paragonimus skrjabini miyazakii | reverse complement strand
AACGTCCATGTATGCAGTATCGCTTCATTCACTTAAGCAGTGAATAACGCCTCAGCATGCAGTATATGTTCGCATTAATATAGCGACCTCCTAGAGGAGCTTAATTTTGTTGGTATTTTGTTGTACAATTTGACACTTCCTGGCGTGGCATATTTGTTTAGCCCAATTGTATGCCCCATTTCCACCAGCGTAGAAATTCTTCACTTTTCCCTTCCGCACGCTACACGCAGGACACTTACTGGCTGTACATTTTCTTGTTTCTCGGTCGTGGCAATATACGGAGTATTGCGCTGTTTGTTGTGTTCTGAATGATTATCATCGGGTAACCCACCGAATTTGAAATGAGACTTTGTGGGAGAGTTTCCACACTAGAGGCTGCTCCACCCGATTGACTTAAGTTATGATCAGTGTCTGAGTATGCAGTATATTTTCACAATAGTTGCTGCTCCTTCCAAACCGCCGTTACCATGAACAATCTGGAGAACAAACACACGCGGGAATTGACGAAAAACCCGTATTTGAAGCGTTTGGGGTACGTGGTACTCAGCAACTCTGATTCCGTTGATTGTCATATTGATTAGAATATTTTTCTGCACCGCGACAGATACTTGGCGTTCTAAACATCATAGTGTGACTGGCTGAGAGGTATACCTCCGGGTGATCGGCAAACAGCTCCATTTCATCTGTTTCCGTATAGTGTTCCGCATGAACACCATTCGACTTCAATCTAGTTGGAAACAATGCAGTAGAGTGAATGGAATTTACTCCTGAAGATTCTCGACGATAGAGTGGGACATAAAACCCCCTTTTTACGACGTTACATATATACACAGAAGATGGAAACAACCATATGATAGCGTCATTTCCAACCATTTTAAGGGCAACGTTTCGTCGACCAGTATCTACCTGAAATCTTGCAAACAAGGAGAATTAGTATAAATATCGTATAGACAAGGTAGCTGGAAATGTTGTCATACACGTTTCTCTATCAAATGTTTTAGTGTTCTTGTTGAAATGCAAAGCCAACGCTGTATGGTCGTGTATTTCCATTTCGACCATATCTTCAAAACGCCGCAAAGTTAAGCACTCAGGCTGTAGGATGACGTACTTCATCCCGACAATTGCAATGAGCGCATTTATAAGACTAGAAAAAGTGAGCTAACGCCAATAACGGGTTGTTTTTGCCAAAATGGTGGGAAATTTTTTCATCCCCAACCTAATACTTTTGGGACCTATTGGATGTATTCCATTAACGCTGCTTATTTACAATTAATGTACTGTATGTACTATGTCTGAAATTCCGACTTTAAAATTTCCAAAAATATTAAAAAACGAGGATTCGCGCCAAAAGGGCCGTTTTGCCTTTTGAACGCTTTCAAACCGATTCCCTCGAAACGGATTTTTGCCCCAAAATCTTCAAATGTGTACACGTGAATACGACTTTTAAAAATATCATCTATCAGAGTCGCTAAATAGTTGTTCCCCAGAGGGCTAATCAGTATTTCTCAGGCCTCCGTTATTCTGGAGGGTGAGAAAAGATAGATGTTTTTCCGGTTGACCACAGCTACACGGTGCTACACATGAAGGATAATGACATGGTTTGTTGAATGTCAAAGTTTCGGAGGAGGATCAGTCGAAAGTGGCTGTTGGTTATGTTCAGGTTATTTAGTTATATAGTTTGGTTTAGTTTAGTCTTTGATGCGTTTCCTCTCTATCGCTCTGGGCTGCGCAGCCCTACATTTTTTTGAGAGGAAGAAGGGGTAGGTTAATCCGGTGCCGTACGATCCAGGGTTCGTACGCCCAAGGTTTCCCCAGCCTTATATTAACACGGATCGGAAGTCACAGTGAGAAGACGGTGAATCTGCAGACAAACTTTATTTATTTATTTACTCACGTGCACAAGCGAACTTCAACGCAACAAATAAGGGCGCTAGGGAGCTGGACGTGAGAGAACCTTCAGCACAACCGCACGGCAGCCGCCAGAGAGGACGAATGTCAACGGAAATTCTAGTTGACCTTCAGGATTCAAATAAGTGTCAGCCTGGTTGGGCGGCGTTCTCAACGGCAGTAGCTAAAACATTGTTATCCTAGTGAATGTAGCCTACAATGGTAGAGATGGCGCAGATTTCTAATATACCTATAAGTAAAACTGCGATACCTACGCCAACACACTAACTTTGATGCTAGTGGTTTGTAGTAAATTTACATTCACAAGGTAATGTGGGCCAGGGCGGTGGTACTGGCGAGGCAACTCTCACGCCGCGGGGAGTTTAGGATTTTGGGGACGTCGAAGGTGATCTCACTACAACTTCCGTGCTAAGGGGGTGTGCGACTATGGAACTTCCATGCTGACTGCAGTGGACAGATGGAACTCTTTCCATCGTTGAAACAGATGAACGACTGCACATGAAAAGAAGTGTCGTCGTGGGCGCCACTTCTAAAAGGCCTGGGTAATTGGTGCCATAGAAAGAGAAATTCGGAAAGCCTTCGTGATGGTTTTCTTTCCGGGAGCAGATGAGAAAAAGCAACCTTATTGTCCATTTTCCGAGGATACGTCCGAGTAAGCCGGTTACTTAACTTATATCTTTCACTTTCAATCTCACCATTACAGTTTTCGCATCCTCATCAAAATACCTTTTGACTGAAGTGAGAAGGATCGGTCTTAATACAGTTCAAATACAGATTTATCCTGATTTCCATGTGTTCCTTATCAACGTTTTTCATATCCTAGATCAACTGAACGTAGCAGCTTTAAGTATGAACGCATACTGCATGCTCAGACGTTGTTCATGGTTTCGGTCAGCTGGACAGATTGGCCACTAGTGTCAACGCATACTACATACTTGAGGTTACACAACTTCGTGGGTTCCCTAATCCCGTGCTCTCTTCGAGCGTTAGTGGTTCCATTATCCCATTAATACGGAATAAAAACTGGTACAATAATGAATCGAAATATATTATAACATTTACAACATTTCCGTGCGCGATAAAGTGAATAATAGTTTCTCGTTCACGTTTCGAGGATTCTGTTTCCGTCAAATAATCTGGAAATGTGACCGGAGCTGACGTGCGTTTGATCTTAATATGACCTGAAGGTGTTCCATAACGAACGACGACAGATTTTTGGATATTTTGTGAATGGGTAGCCCTGGTTTTGGGATCCAAGAATTTCACTGAGCGGTTCATTTTCCAGTGTTTGTAGTGAGTTACTTCACCCAAAGCCGCGTAAACTCTCCACTCGTCCGTGCGCAAGTCCAAAGAACAAAAACCGGGACTGAGTTCTAGCGACGTCCAAAAGGTTAAAGCAACACCGCCATTCTATTCGCGGTGGTTCCCACTGCTCCGATAGATGTGCCGAGTTTTGGGCGGGGTCTGTTAATGATAGGCCAAATAAAATACGAGAACGCAAGTTATGCTGTGTGTGCCTAAGAGCAAATCATGTACCGGCTGATTGCAGATTGCTGCGTGACTGCACATTTGGAAGATGTGGTGGACAAAATCATCGCTTGCTGCACCCCGTCTCCTTCGTCCCCACTTTATCCACCATCATTAGCCATCATTCAGCACCGTGGCTCCCGCTCCCCTCAGCAGAGGCGCCTGTTAGCCGTCTTCAGGTATCGTTGGCAATCGTACTGGTTGCGCTGCAACACGCCGGACGTAGTTTACAGACCTGTGCGTTCCTGGACAGTGGATCCGATGTCACTCTTATTCGGGAGTCATTTGTGAAAGGGCTGGGCTTAACTGGACAGGCAAAATGACTCTCACTGAGTACTCTCAATCAGTCTACTATTCTCATTTCAACCGAAGTAGTGCTTTACATGGAATCTGTCAATTTGAGGGCGGCCGTGCATTTGATACGGGCTTGGCCAGTTAAAAAGCTGCCGGAAGTAAGTTGAGTTGTTTCTACGAAGGACAAATTGCAGCCCTAGGGCCACCTTAATGATGTTTAGTTTTGGAACTGTTTAACCCGCGAGCTTGGCATACTTATCGAGTCAGACGCACCTCAGCTCATTGGGTTATAGAACAGAAGAACGATAAATGGACCGAACCTTATGCAGTGCGCATGATATTGTGGTAGACGCCCCTGGGACCGATGAGCCATCGAAAGAACTCTGCATTTGATGTTAGCACCCTTCAGTTGCAAGATATACATAGGGATATTGAGAGATTATTCAATATTAAATTCGTAGATTCGACCTCAGGCAAAAAACGAGATGAATTAATCGAGGACCGTAAGGCGTTCACAAAATTGGAACAACCCATAATATCGAGCGATAGACAGCACGGAAGCAGCTTCCCCAAAGTACAGACCCACTATTTTTGCCTGATAATCAGTCTTCTGCGCTTCAGCATCTCCAAGCTCTTCTCAGTTGATTTCAGAGAGATCCCGAGCTGTTGGCGAACTATTCTACCGTCGTTTGTGATGATAGTGAAAAGGGTTATACTGCGGTTGCTCCAGCTGCTGAAAACGCCTTAAATAGGTGGTATCTACTGCGCCATTTGGTTTTTCGCCCGGTCAAACTGCATGAACTACGCACCGTTTTCGATTGCACCGCGCGTTGTGCGTCACATTTCTTGAACGATCAACTGCTTTCTGGACTCAACCTGACAAATTCCTCGGTTGGTGTCCTGCTCAGGTCTAGGTTAGAAAAGCGAGCGGTGATGGCCGACATTGATGTCATGTTCTATCAAGTGCGAGTCCTAGGTAAGGATCGAAGTATCGATTTTTGTGGTGGCCGGGTGGTAACTCGAACGGATACCCTCAGGACTTCCGCGTGTGTGTCCACCTGTTTGGTGTCTCACCTTCGCCAGGCTGCGCCAACTTTGCACCAAAACAACCCACAGCAGACAACCGTGATAACTTCGATTTAGACGTCGTTCAGCAAGCACGACGATGTTTCTATGTTGACGACTGTTTATTCAGCGTATCAGAGGTGGCAAAATTGTGTAGATTCGTCAGACGCCTAAAAGACGTGTTAAGTAGGGGAGGATTCAAACTGACGAAGTGGATGAGTGATGGCCGACAGCTTTTGTCAACGCTGCAAGGAGGCGATTGTAGAACCGCAACGGTACAAGTCGACTCCCAAATATCCGAAATCTGGAGGACATTCGGTCCGTTGTTGGATATCGGAACGAAAGTTTGTAAAGTTCAGGCCGGTTCAGTGCATAAGATACACACTAGAAGAAGTTTGTTGTCGTTTGTTTCTTCTACTTCTAACCTACTCGGTTATGAAGCTCCTATGACACTAACCGCGTGCTACCCCCTACAACGTTTGTGCAAGCTTACGTTTGGATAGGTTGACATCGAAGACGGCAAAATACCGCAATTACGAAAACGATGACTGGGTGCATTGTCACATCCTGGATGGATACCAATATCGAGACGCGTCAGGCCCGATGAACTTGACGTATAAGCCAGCATTCATTTGTACTTTTTCAGTGATGCTTCAGAAGTCGGCCACGGAGCGGCAGCCTATTTTTTCATGAAAGATTCCCAACAAGTTAAATGTTAGTAGAGCAGTCGAAAACGTAAATGCGCACGATTTATAGCCAGGCAAATTTCTCTGCGTATTATCAAGTGCATACTACGGAACAAAAGATTATGTCCAAGGTACGTGTTGCCCCCTCCTTATGGCCAATGTACTACGACTGAAGTTGGCCGCGGCACTCCTGGTGGCTAAATTATCGAGCCAAGTGCAATCCGAAGTAAACAATCTGACCTCATCCACCACCTTTCAGACCGATCTTATGGTTATACCCCACAGTATTCGCAACGTTACGAGGAGATTTTCAAGATTTTTGCGAGCAGAATGATGGTTATTCACGCCACATCTCTTCCAGAACAGTGATATAACGTCGATATGGGGCCCAATCCGGCAAATATTATGTTGCGTGGCATTTTTGTACACGGATATCGGAAGATTACTTGATGGCTAAATGGTCCTATATCCCTCTGTGGAGATGAAACCAATTGACCTGGGGTTGTGAAAGCGACTAATCTGCTGACTGAATTCTCCATCACTAACTGTAGTACCACTCTCACCTGTCCCTACGGATTGAACACCTTGGTATCTAAGTTTAAATACGTGTACCGCTGGATCAAATTGCAGCGCCTCCTCGATCGCTTCTGAGGTACATGAGAAGCCTACAGACCAATAATAATATACAGTAGACAGGTCGTCTTCCTATCAGTGAACTTCAAATCGCCTCAGCCGAAACTATCCTGCTAGTACAACAGCACTCGTTTTCAGAGGCATGTTGACTGTGTAACAAAGGTTTCATCGTTCAACAGAAGCCCGTCAAACCCAACAAAAACCATAAAAGAAGCCTGCTAGGCATTCCTGGTCATCTACGAACATGGGTACCCACTGCAAGTCCTGTAAATCGAACCAAACTGAATTGAACTGAAATGAAATGAACATAATCCGCGCGGATCATAAAGCTGCCATCGCGTTTGATCAAAAACAACATAACCTCTTCAGTAGTTATTGCAATTCGTAACTGAACATTGCGTTGCTTTTGGCTTTGTTGTTTGACTGCATCACTACTTGGGATGAGCAATATACGATTTCGCTGGCTTACTTTCTGCGTTATAACAATAATAATGGTTTATTTTTCAACGCATCTGTAAGAGACACGCTCAGATGGACTTGATCAATGTACTCATTGTAACGCGATATGCATAAATGCACATCATACACATAATTATTAACGGAACGATATGGCAGTTATGTGAAAAACCACAAAGCAGCCACAATGGGAGATAAAAATTGCAGTTTATGAAGAAGCATTTGGGACACATGTTTTAAAAAGATAGTTCTCAAAATCTTCAATGTTCGAGTAAAAACCTGCTGGGCAGTTACATCAATTCTTGTTTCACAAGATAAACAGTAGCCTAATAGTCAAGGTCGTGCCAAAGACAAGATGGAGAAAGTTGTGGAGTCTGTTACCTTTTTGCTCTTTTGTTACACAACATTCTTCAAGCCTGTTCTGTTCGTTGTACATATAAACCACTTGTCCATTGTTTGAATAAACACACTTCCTCCTCGCGCGCCTCGGCTTCTGCTTGCACGTGGTCGTTGTTACCGGGAGTTAACCGTGACAACGGACGATTTTAGCACGCTGGAGGAATTGAATCCGCTGGAATTGCCGTGGACTCAGGAAGGAAAAGCGAAATTACGTGACAAACGGAAGAACACAAATGATCATGTGAAGTATGATAGATAATGGAACATGTGACTTTCTGGACAAAGCTTTCACATAAAATTTTTAATTTTGTCTTATATAGCGCTAGCAAACAATTGTTATCATTTAGCGTGAGAGGACATAGGTTAACTACTTTTCCTAGTGTATAATTACAGCTGAATTCCGATGTCGGTTTGGTATGCACGGCTGGTATACAGAATGGAAGGAATGTTTAACAACACGGAAAGATTGCGAAGTGGTCTGTTAGGATAGGAAGTGGCACTGATGGTAACCGGAGATTTGTATGTAATATTGGACGGACAGGTTAAATATATATATATTCTTCAAACTGTCTCAGCGCTCACAGCTATTGCATAGTGATCAATAACTATACACAGCTGGTTATCATTAAGTATGAAGTAAGAGCGTACCAGGATGATTCGGTTACCACTGACGGGCGTGTGTATATTGACGCCAAGTGTTGACTACAGACGTGTTTGGTTGGTCAACTGCAAGTTTTAAACATAACTATGTGTAGGATCTGTCCTGCTGGAGTCATTAATAAGCTTCGAAATCTAGATAAATACCACCATTAGCGAAATTGATAGCTTTGATCAGTTGGAAGATATCGTCTTCAGGCAGGTAAAGTTTGAAAATGGACATGACGTTCGTTAATGTCAGCAAGGTTTCTGAGCTTCGTTTGAATTGATGTACATTCTACCTGGCTCTAATTGCTTGCAGGAGTTTGTTCCAAATGTATGAATATTTCACTAGGGGAAACTGTGAACGCAGTTTTTCACTTGATTTAAAAGCTGTTAAAGTAAATTATTCGTTCCTGAAGGTGTACTTTCAGCTATGTCGTAAGCGAATCTCGAGGTTGACAATGAATTTAGTGCCATAAACTAGATTATACAGGAGTGCAAGGTTCAGCTTGAGTCACCATACCTACGGCATAGAACCTAACTTTAAGTTTGAGCTAATTAAAATTCCGACCACCACTGCACGCTATTAATTACTATAACGGCAATTGTTAAACCGCCAGAAGATTCGAATTACGCGTTCAGATAGCCTAGTCTTACGCATGGTCTGGGTTGTATATATGTGTATATATCTTAAAATGGGCAGAGGACAGAAGACTATGCGTAAATATATATACCGTTATCAAAAGTGGTCTACAAATAAAATGATAAACAATTTAAATGTACGGTAACTTACGACCAGGTTTACAAACACATACAACAGCGCAGCGGAAGCGTGACAAGTCGTTCAGTTAACTCCAGTGGTAAAAACTGTAGTGCTTCACTGTTACGCATAAAAGCTAATGTGGTATACTGTGGTAGAAATCAGACTATAAGTAATAAATCTGGATACAGTTCGGTCGATACAGAGTTTATGGAAATGAAAAAAGCGTTGACATATCAAACGGTTGTGAGAAAGAACAAGTGTTGCAAACAGACGAGTCATGTTAGCTTTGAAGATGAAGGCATACGACTGCAAACATGTAAATAAAGTAGCGTTAAATGTGGAGTTGGATTTCACAGCAACAGTGAACTAAAAAACCCCATTAAAGAAATATATGAAAGGAATCCCATCCAAAACAATATGCGGAAACAGATTGACTGAAGCTGTCTACCGAACACTGAGAGGTATATTTTTCAGTTAGTCATGTTTAGAACGTCAATCATCTTTCGCTGTGCACAAGATTATTCTAATCAACGTGATAATCAATGGAATTGAAGATGATCATTAGTATGTACCACAAACGCTTCAACTACAGGTTTCTCATCACTTCCATGTTGTTCATGATAAATATAATTCGAAAGGAGCAGCCACCAATGTGAAGGCATGATTCATACTCAAACGTTGCTCACAGTTTAATTCAACTGGACGGGTTCCACAAAGTTAACTGTGTGGTTGATAGTCCAATGTTCATAATGAGCTGCCGTGTTCAGTGCCTGGTAAGTCGGTCACTCGTCTGCAATATTAATGGTATTGGGCGGTTATCGACTGCGATGAATATGTGATTAGACCTACTTGGACATTATTTCGGATGATGGGAATCAAGTCAGCGGAATCGTGCTTGTTTCCACGGCGAACTACCATAAGCGCATTCCTGGTTTCCCCCTCGATTCCTCCCTGCACTCACGCTTCAAGGAAATGACTTCCTCTGTGATACTTCCGGTTCATGAAGGGGGATTTGTCAATTTCAGCAACCGAACAATTGCCATCCTTCCATAGGACCTCACCGACTCTTCGGCGGGAGGATAGTTGGCTCTAATAAGGGACATAAAAAACGTTTGGGCTTACCATGGTGACGATATGGCGTATTCGGTGATGGATGTTGACCGATGTCTTGTAGTCTAGGCATAGTATTTGGAAAGTTGTAATACTGATTTTATGAACTTATGTTCATACTAGTAGCTGCCCCGCCCAGTTGACTTAAGCTATGACTAACGTCCGAGTAGGCAGCATGCCTTTACATTGGTGGCTGCTCCTTTCGAATTATATTTATCATGAACAACATGGAAGTGATGAGAAACCTGTAGTTGAAGCGTTTGTGGTACATACTAATGATCATCTTCAATTCCATTGATTATCACGTTGATTAGAATAATCTTGTGCACAGCGAAAGATGATTGACGTTCTAAACATGACTAACTGAAAAATACACCTCTCAGTGTTCAGCAGACAGCTTGGGTTAATCTGCTTGAATGCTAGTCGTAGACTGTGATTTCTCCAGTGGTCGTGTTTCGGAAAATTATTTCACCGAAAAAACGTTTTATCAGCTTGGCACCTGGTGCAGAAATTGAAAATGTGGATTCACATCTGTTTGTTTTAACTAACCGTTAGCTGCAAACGCTCTTATCTTAAATCTCTTTCAAAATTCAATACTGTAACGCGCAGTCGAAACCAGCAAGCGCGCACGAGTTGGATTTGACGTGCGTAATCGGGCGTGCTGTTGCGTCGATGACACCGTTTTTGTTCTCGTTTGTTTAAGTCATGTGCATTGCTTACTGGGCCTCTGACTCATGCTGGTTCTTGTTGTCTCCTTTTGCAGGACTGTTGCTGGAATCCCAACTCCGGAAGAACGCTGTCCCCGGTGTCTCCACGCTGCTTCAAAGTTGGTCCATAAGTGTAACGGACAACTAGAATAAAGATGGCCGGCTTGCATGTTACATTTTGGTAGCCTTGCAAGGATATAGGAGGTGCCATAGTAAAACTCGTAGGGTAAAACAAACGGACGGAGCAGTTATAAATGTTTAAACATGCGGTATTGATTGACCTCACCACTAAGCCAGGACAACTGCTTGGAACTTTTGTAAGCTTTTAGCAGTGAGTGCTCCTAGATGTCGTTCATTCGGCAGGTCACCTCGCCCTCATTCCGGGGTACGTCAGGATTCCATGAAACTTTTAAAACAATGGCAGCAACCCTAGCAGCACAATTCCTTTTTCCACTCGCATTTCCGCTTTTTGTCAAGTGGCCAATCAGGTGTAATCTCAGTGGAAAAACGGTCGCGTCCAGAGCGAAAGCGTATTCCACGCCGTTTTTTCAACTAGTCACACGCAGGAGCTGCACGGACCAATAGCAACTCAGTAAAGCGCACGCTTAAATCAGTTGTTCTTACCAGTATTTCCCCCGGTTATTAACCTGTCGCACATCCTCATCCTATTTACATCCCCTACTCCTCCCTGTAGCCTCAAAACCTGACTAACCGTCAGAATACGGCCTTTCGAAACATGCCACTGGAGGGAACACAACTCATAATTCAGACAGATGATCTATGCAAACACCTTTGTGCGGACAACGATCACAACTGGCGTATCCAGTGTGCTTTGGCTTCCGTTTTATAAAAGCCCTAGCTGGCGAGTCACAAATAATGCTGTTGATAATCTACTTCTTTTTAGACTGCAGGTTACCACCAGTAACTTCGTATGATGTCAGAGCATACGGGCCAGCGATCAAATGAGACAAATATTCGTTCACATTCGAAGGTCTGCTTTGACCTGCAAAAACGCCAAACATGAGAGGGGTGGTCGTCACTGGCCTAATTAATTTACAAAGTACAGGCCATAACTGCAACTTCGACGGGTTGAACTGCATAACGCCATCAATGTGCCACTGAATGGCTACTCCATTGGCATTCATCAGTGATGCATCACATGACAAGCGTAACAGGGCAGGTTGTAAACAGAAATGAGCATAAGTCCCACCAGGTATCAATTGCTAGGGAAAATCACGTGGTGTATCTAGCAAAGAACGAACGTCGTTGGCAGAGAACTCGCCAAAGTATTGATTGATCGCAACAGCGCTGTAACTGCTCTCCTGGGAATCTCATATTCTGATACCCATTCTCTCAAACCTTCTTCCACGTTGGACACTGCTCCACAGTCCCACGAATCACATGCGATTGAAGAACTGCAAACACATGTTTCACTGTAGGCAATGTCATCTAAAGAGGAAATAGCACGTGGATAGATGCTTACTCTTCGTCGGTACTGTTGTAAGAACAGCACTTTTGATCCGATTACTGGAATCCACCGCTAGCATGTATCGCCGTTACCAGCGATTGCCAGTCCTCTTCGATGGCAATTGCATTGAATTCTTATGTGTTCTTCGACTTCCAGACATTTTGAAGTAGCTGTAATGAGCGATAGAACGGTACACCTGAACTACAATCACACGCATGAACATAATACGAAAAAACGGAACCTTTTTTTAAAGAATCTCATTGCATTAACGAGTGCATCTAATGCACGCTAAATTTGCTCAATAAGACAGAAACGACCTGCATTATAAGCACTTTGAAAGATACCGTATATACAATTATTTAAATGTACGAAACCTCCTTGCATAATTAGTTTAGAGACAATTGTGTACAGAGGTATTCTGTTCACACGCGAAGGAACACGCCCTAGAAAGGACAACAGCACAACCAGCAATTCATCTTGATAATATAAGCCTCAGGGCTTGTAAACAATCGGTGCACGTACTGATCAGAAGCAGTCCAAGTTGACAGCTCCACCAGCTCACGAATGAATGAGTTATTCGACTCCGTTCACAGCTACACCATATGACCCAACAGATTCACCTAATCGACATGATCACACATATCGATCGGTTCCCTCCACCCTGCAGCACCGGGCCTTGCACGGTTGAAGTGTAGAAACTTGACTGGACAGCCTCGTGAGGTCAAAAGGCAGCCGTGTGTAGGTTGCAATATTCAGCCAGTCACATCTCACCGGCGTGTTGACCCCATTTCTATCCTTTATTAAGCGGAATTTACAGCTGATTGTGTTCGTAGGGAACCAATGGCGAATATAACTGAGAAAATATCACCAACCTGTCCAGTTTTTGTGCATAACCTTACGTTGAAATAAATTTGCTGGCGTATCCGACCTTTACAGCTTTATACAAGGCTTAATCCTCATGTTCCAACAACTATTCAATCGTCGGAAGTATAATCACGTTTCCTTTCCTTACTTATGTTCAAATCTAAATAAAAGCGTGTGGTTCCACGTGTATGATACATGTCTTTTTTACATTCCATCATCAATTTTCCGAAATAACGTAGGATGCAACTTTTCGTTATTTTTCCATTAATCCCTGTGTCATTGAACTACCGCACATTCGTCGCTTACACCATGGGAAGATTAAAACAAAAAGATTTTCCAGCATCAGAGTTCTACGATTCCACGAACTGAAACGCGCCAAGAAGTGAGACTGTCATAACAGTGCGACTCCATATCACCTTGATAATGTTAGACTTTGTGTATCTGAACAGGAGAAAGATTTAGAGTCGATTGTCACTCAGGATCTAAGTCTCTCCGTTAACTGAACGATGATGGCAAGCAAGGCAACTAATGTATCTAAATTTATCAACCGTAGCCTAGGCTGTCTAACACCGGCAAACTTGACTCCCATTTATTCCACCCTTTACTAGAAGCAAATATTCAAGCCTGTTCCCCTTAACACCGTAAGGATGTTTTAATGTTCGAACAAGTTCAACACAAAGCTACAGAGCAAATGAGCGGCCTTCGTTACCTGAGTTATCAGAGCAAGCTTCAGAGGTTGAGTCTGTTTAACCTAAAGTTTCGAAGGATGAGAGTAGATACCATACTAGCCAACAAAATATTAACCCATTACAATCACCCTTACTCTTCCATCCTACCCAGAACTGAACATGTAATTCCAAGATGGAATAGTTTTAACTTAGAGTTTCGAAGGATGAGAGGAGACACCATACTAGCCTACAAAATGTTAACCGACTGCAATCACCCTTGTTCATCCATCCTACCCAGAACTGAACATTTAATTTCAGAGGGAATAGTCTTATTCTTAAGCATCAACGCTACCGTTTGCCTTGCCGGCGTTATTCGTTTGCATTCCGAGTGGTCCCTTTCTGGAACAACCTGCCAGAAGAGGTCGTCTCATCCTCGACCCTTGACATATTTAAGATAAGATTCGACAAATATCTCAGGGTAACCTCAGATATTTTCAGTCCGCCTGCTCCTCCGAACCACTGCCGATAGGGAGAGCAACCAGTATAGAAGGAACTACACGAATAAGTATGGCTGGCATGTTGTGGTGTGCCTGTTTGCGCACTATGCCTGATGAGTGTCTGTAAGTATGTCCTGTTGCATGTCTTGCGGGTGAGTGCATGTGTGCGTTTGCCATTGCCTGATGTAGACAACAGGATCCTTGCACCGCACAATTTCCTGTTTGCATCTATTCTCTAAACAACTCTGTGCTTATGTCCCGACAATCCACCTGAACTCAAGATTGCCCCTGGCCAAAGTCCTCGTTCCGTGCCACCTAGAAGCGGGTCAATAACAAGTCGGAGACTTTTCTGGATCTGCGAAAAAAACCGTGAAACTCGTGAAGTTACAAAAGCCTGAGTAACCAGAGAAAAAATTTAACCAAAAGATTGCAGTGATATTTACGGTCTGCCGATTACACGCGGCGTTAATCTGTATCCATATACTGTTTCGTATGAACTCTCTGCTGTCTAAATCTAGTCAGGAACAATGCAATAGAATGAACAGAATTACCCTTTGAAGATTCTCGGTGATAGACTAGGACTTAATATCTGTTCTACGCTGTCCCATATATACTGAAGGTGGAAGCAGTCGCATCATAATGTCTTTTCCAACAACATCTAGGGACAACGTTTCATCGACCAGTATCTACCTGAAATTCTGCAAAAAGGGAAAGCGGTATGAATATCATACGGGAAAGGAAGCTGAAAACGTTGTCATGCATGTTTCGCCATCAAACATATTAGTATTCTTGGTGAAATAAAATGCCCACATTGTATGGTAGTATATTTCCATTTTGACAATATCTTCAAGACGCTGCAAAGCTAGGCGCCATCAGGTTATGAGATGATGTATTTCATCTCGAAGATTGCAGCAAATGCATTTATAATATTTGTAAAAGCGGGTAACCGATAATGGTTTGTCTTCGCAAAAGTGGTGAGAAAGTTATTTTAACTAAGCTAGTACTTTTGGCACTTATTCAATGTATTCCAATTTCCCCATTAATACTGCTTATTTACAATTGATGAACTGCCGATACTTCGCCTGCCTGGAATGTTTATTTTGACCTTTCCAAGAATGTTTTGAAAATGGGGATACGCATGAAAATGACCGTCTTCCATTTGGAACGACCTTTAAGCACAATCCCTGCGTGAACCATAATTGCCGTTTACACCTCTGGTAACAACTAATGTCCATTCACGCCAAATATTACTAAGAGGCCACCACTGACGTGCTTTGTTTTGGCGCGAAATGGTAAATTGGAAACCACCGAATACAGTTTCTTACGTTCGCAACCTTACAAAAACTTCGTCTTCATGACCCAGCAATCGATTTAGCGTCGGAAGACTCACATTTTAAGAAAAGGTTATTGTTGCACATCTATGCAGTCGAATTCCATTATATTCAAATATTTATTTTCTGACCCAATGTAATTCCATAATTGCGTCAAATTTTTATTGATCGTTATGCCGCTGAACTTCGGCTCATCTCTTGCCTACCACCTGTAGAGGACTAGAACGCTTCTATTTAGAACCGTGCCTGTTCTCCACAATAATTAAACCAGAAAACCAATT